>JAXFYN010000203.1:305226-336138 GCA_036172215.1 Camellia granthamiana
ATATAGATGACAAAAAAAAGAAAACAGAAAAAAGAAAGATGAATCTGACAAAACTGGCAACTTTTTTTTTGGGGTAAGTAATTAAAAAAACAAGCGGCAACTGTAAGGTCTCAGTTGGAAAGCCGGTTATTTTAGTAGGTTATTTTAGTTATTTGTTATTTTATTAGACTAAAATATTTATGTTTGGGAAGATAGTTGTTTTTGTTTTTGTTTTTGTTTTTTTTTTTTGTAGTTGGATGCAATATTTGTGAAAGAAAAAGTGAAATGATTATAGATTTAATATGACATTTTATCTTATTGATTGTTTTAACTTATTTTGTCTTTTTATAAATTTTAGTCCCAAAAAAAAAAAAAAAAAAAAAAAAAAAAAAAAAAAAAAAAATCTCTGCCAAACAAGCCTCAGAGTCGTTCTATAAAACACACATAAATCAACCTGAAATCATGACTCTTTAGACAAATAAATGCTTTGCACCCTCACACAGATATCAAACTCTTTACACTTTCTATTTTTAATCATTGAAAAAACGATTTTGTAATAGCTTATAAACGAGTGAAATAGGACTTTGGATGGGTTCAACTAAGGCCCATTTTGGTAACTTTGACTTTTTTGACTTTTTGATTTTTTTTTTTTTGAATTATATCACATTTTTATTTTTTTATACATTTAAAAAAAAATAAAAAAATCAAAACTCAACTTTAACCTATTTCCATAAACAACTCTAAATTTGTTCCTATTCGAGTCGGTCCTCCTTCTATAGCGCATGCTTTGGTGTAAAGGAAAAAACTAAATTTATTTTCATTATTATAATGATTATCTAAATCACCTATCTTATCTTATCATCTAATGTTCAGAATCTTTAAAAGTAGCTAAAATTTTGAAAAATTATTTTTCTAGAAAAATAAAAATGATAAGTGTTTCAACTAATTCATTATTATCGGCACAGAGAAGGAAAAAAAAAAAAGTTAAAAGTTAAAAAAGGAAAGGTCACTTTGCACAACGACATTGACCGGAATCTTTAAAAGTAGCTAAAATTTTGAAAAATTATTTTTCTAGAAAAATAAAAATGATAAGAACCTGTTTGGTAACATTTACATTTTCAGTTCATATTTATAAAAATTTTATAAACTGATTTTTGTTTATTTTTAGGAAAACATAAACTACAAACACGTTTGGTTTAGACAAAATATTAAAAAAAAATTTAAAAATATAAAAAAGAGTGAGAAATGACAAGTGGTGGCGCGTGGTGGGTGAAGACGAGTGGTGGCGGCGAAAGACGGTGATGGAAAATGATGGCGGGTGGTGGTGGCGGAAGACGGTGGTGGAAAATGGTAGCGAGTGGGTGGTGGTGGAGGTAGTGAGTGGATGGGTGACGGTGGCAGTTGGTGGGTGGTAGCGGGTGGGTGGTGGTGGTGGTGGTGGCAAGTGGGTGGCGGATGGCGGGTGGTGGTGGGTGGTGGCAGGTAGTGGTGGTGGGTGGGTGGGTGGGTGGGTGACGGTAGCGGGTGGTAGCGAGTGGGTGGTGGTGGTGGTGGTAGCGGGTGGTGGCAGGTGGGTGGCGGCAGGTGGATGGCGGATGGCGGGTGGTGGTGGGTGGGTGGGTGGTGATAGTGGGTAAGTGGTGGTGGTGGGTGGGTGGATGGGTGGGTGAGGGTAGCAGGTGGCGGCAGGTGGGTGGCGGATGGCGGGTAGTGGTGGGTGGGTGGGTGGTGGTAGTGGGTAAGTGGTGGTGGTGGGTGGGTGGGTGAGATGGCGGATGGTGGTGGGTGGTGGTGGTGGGTGATGGTGGCGGGTGGTAGCGAGTGGGTAGTGGCAGGTGGGTGGCGGATGGCGGGTGGTGGTGGGTGGTGGCGGGTAGGTGGCGGCTGGTGGTGGTGAGTGGTGGGTGACGGTGGCGGGTGGTGGCGGCTGGTGGCGGCGGGTGGTGGTGGCAGAATGGGTGGCGGGTGGATAGTGGGTGATGGTGGTAGTGGTGGGTGGTGGTGGCGGGTGGGTGGGTGGCAGGTGACTGGTGGCTAGTGGTTGGTGGTGGCGAGTGGTAGATGGTGGTGGCAAGTAGGTGGCGAGTGGTGGATGGTAGTGGCGGCTAATAGGTAGTGGGTGGTGGCAGGTGGGTGGTGAGTGGTGGTGGCAAGTGGTGGTGGGGGGGTGGGTGGTGGTGGCGTAAGACAGTGGTGGAAAATAGTGGCGGGTGGTGGCTAGTGTTGGGTGATAAAAAAAAAAAAACTGAAAACTGAAAACGTAAACTCATTTTTTGAGTTTACATTTTTTGGCCAAATTTATAAATTGAGACCATTGATTTATAAATCAAAAATTTACCAAACAAGTTTTTATTTGAGTTTTTAAAATTTTTATAAATATAAACTGAAAATTGAAAGCGTAAGTGTTACCAAACGACACCTAAGTGTTTCAACTAATTCATTATTATAGGCACAGAGAAGAAAAAAAAAACAAAAAACAAAACAAAGTAAAAAGTTAAAAAAGGAAAGGTCACTTTGCACAGCGACATTGACCGGAATCTTTAAAGGTAGCTAAAATTTTTTAAAATTATTTTTCTAGAAAAATAAAAATGATAAGTGTTTCAACAAATTCATTATTATATGTGCGAAAAAAAAGAAAAAAAAAGAAAAAAAGTCACTTTGCACAACAACATTGATTCATTGGGGTGTTTGGCGAAGGCATTTTTAGCTTTTTGAGCTAAAATTTATAAAATGATAAAATAAGTTAAAATAATTAATAAGGTAAAATATTACATTAAATTCATAATCATTTCATTTTTTCTCTTACAAATATCACATCTAATTACAAAAAAATTTAACTATCTTTTCAAATATAAAAATTTTAAGCTACTAAAATAATCAAAAACTAAAATAGATTACTAAAATAACAACTTATTAAACACCCACATTGTTTGCAAAATGTAAAACACACATGATATGATAATACAAACAAACCAAAGCATATTGCAAGCACGTCCACTGATATATATAGAATGACAGGTTACTGGATTCAGCAACAACAGCTCACATTGATCCTTAGATGAAACCCAAAAAAAAATAAAATAAAATAAAATAGTAGAAGACAATTCCTAAACTTATTCTGACTTTAACTGAAACGAGAAATAAACTTCTTGTTGCAGGTCCCTCATTGTCCTTATATCTTAGTGATAGAGCTGAAGAGTCGGGATGCGGTTGTGGCCTTCATATTCGGCAGAATATGAATTGCGAGTGGGAAAGTAACGAAGCTTCAGTGCTTCTCCTACCTCCAGTTGATTATGATTTGCAAATTCAAGCCATTTTTCGCGTTCCAACAGCCTTTTATTACCATCACCACCACCTATTGTTGTCTGAAACTCCCAATACTTTCCAGTTTGATCCCACACAACCATGATGGGCTGGTTGTTCTCATCAAGTGAATAACTTGCAGTCAGTGGTATATCCAACGTGCCGGTAAAATCTTCTTCGGAGAGCTTTTTCTCAAAGCTTCCCGTCCTTGAAGAAATTCTCCAACCACTAAACAAGTTAAACGATGTGATGATGAGTCAAATGCATATGTTATGTTGTTAAAAAAAGAAAAAAGAATTGAATATATTGTATATGTGCATAAAATAACATAAATTCATCCCAAAAAAAGAAAAGAATAGAAAAGACAATATGAGTTTACAGCAAAAGAGATAGAGAGAATATATAAACTAGTAGAGCCTCATTCACAGAGGAGAGAATATGTAGAATAATTTACACAGAGGAGGGGGTGTTAATTAGGGATTGTTTGAGATATCTTAAATAAGTGTACTTTTTTGACTTTTTGAACTAAAAACTAGAGAGAAAAAAAATAGTTGTTTGAGATAACTTTTTTACTTTTTACGAAAAAATATGTATTAAAATAAAAAATTACCATTTTATCCCTACTATATGTAAATTCCTACTGACTTGGATTGTACTGGAAGCCAGTCGGTTGGCAACAAACATTATAGGAGTAGATTGCTTACAGTCCAAGATCGGATAGGACAATGTTGTTCGGCCATTGGGGGCCCACCACGGGTCTCGTTTTGATAATCAGAACTGTTCAATATGTAGAACTCGTCGAGTATTATATATTTGCACATTGATTGAATATCAATAAGTATCTGATCAGATTAGTTTTTTTTTTTCAGCCATTAATTTCTTCACTGTCCATTTTATTCTATAAAACTGATTTGATCATATAAGACAAAATAACATTAAATAAAAAAAGAAAAAAGAAAAAAGAAAAAAGAATTGAATATATTGTATATGTGCATAAAATAAAATAAATTCATCCAAAAAAAAGAAAAGAAAAGACAATATGAGTTTAGAGCGAAAGAGATAGAGAAAATATATAAACTAGTAGCCTCATTCACAGAGAGGAGGCAGATGAAAAGAGGAGAGAAAATATAATATTTTGTTTCTACCTACCTGAATGAATCATTTATATTGCTGGCTTATATATCCGGCCCCACTGGCTCGAGTCAATTAACCCCTCTAACAAATTTACTCAACTTTGAAGCTTATCTTTGTACTTTCAACTCAAAAAAATTTTCTTTATTAAAATTTTAAAATTTTAATTAAATATTTTTACTTGAAGTTCAAAAAAATTAAAAAATTGATAATAATTTTTACAAGGACAAAAAAAGAAAAGAACAAGAAAAAGAAATTCAAACCCGACCTGAGCAGTTGGCCTTCGAATTCCACAGAATATAAATTTTGAGTGGGATTGAAATAAAACTTGACAATAACACCTTTCATAAGACCATGTGCCTTAGTAAAACCACTCCATTGGCCTTGCAACCTTTTTTGCTTGTCATCATTCTTTATCGCCACCTCAAACACCCATTCTCTTCCAGTTTGATCCTTTACAACCATCACTTCTTTGTTTTCTTCCGGTAAATTAGTTGCGTAACGCGGTACCTCCAAGATGGTTTTGGTAGCATCTGACATCGAGAGTGTCTTCTCAAAGCAAAAGTACATTCTTGAATTCATTCTCCAAGTCCTAATCAAATTAAAAAGATGCTTTAATTAATTAAAAGTATGTATGTATGTATATGCGAAGAATAACAACATAAATTAATCCAAAAAAGGAAACAAAAAAAAGTACACATGTGTTTTGAGTTCTCACGTTATAAAAACAAACAAAAGATCAATTGATAAAAAAAAGGGCCGACAGTATACTAAAGCCAAAATATAAAGCTGACTGACTGTTAAGAGAGAGAGAGAGAGAGAGAGAGAGAGAGATTACTTACATACTCTAACCTTTGATTTGCTTTGAAAGATTTGAGTGAGTGAGTGAGTGAGTGGTAAGCGAGGTTAGTATTAATAGGGAGAGTGGTGACCTTAATTTCATGCTGTTAATTAATTAGTTTATTGTTTTGATGGGGTCATTTGTAGTGACAATGTGAGTGAGTGAACTTAACCAGTTTTGATGGGGTCATTTTGATGTGATGTCTTAATTAGTTTTTTATTAGTTAAAATAATGTGATTCACTATTTTTTTTAATGCATATTGGAAAAAAAAAAATTATTAGAAAAAAGTGATAGTGTCAAAAAATTAGATTTACTTTTAAAATTTAATAATGTGACGGGTGTGGCTATTATTGAGCCAAACCTCAAGGTCTAACCTATCATCTCACTTACACACCATTAAATTAAAAAATATATATATATATATAAAATACTAAATTTATATATTATTTTCCTATAAATAATGTGGAGTATTATTTTAAAATCACTAAATAAACTATCACGTGAGTGATCATATCAAAGCTAATTACTTGCAATTATTATTATACTAATAATTTAAAAACAACAATATTGGCTTTTCTTTATGGGATCTGCATGGTCTTCAATACAAGAATAATATGAAACTTGTTAAGATAAGTTACATTAATTTTTCTTGAAGTTCAATGAATTGTAAAAAAAAAAAAAATTGTAAAATGTTTAAAATGATTTAAAATTTCCTTGAGGTTAATGAAATTGTTAAAATGATATAAATCTTTCTTAAAGTTTAGTTTTCAAAATTTCTAAAATGACAGGTTTGATTTTTTATTATAAAATCTCTCATTTATTATTTAGATGTTATCAATTATTGTGTTAGATTAGTCTATTCAAAATTTTATTCTAACTTTAATTGGACCCTTACTAGTGGACGGTGAGATTAATCCTTCAAAAATTAGTCGATATATGTATAAATTGATTCAAATACTAAATATTACATAATAATAATAATAATAATAATAATAATAATAATAATAATAACAAAACTATATTGACTATCATTTAAAGTCATGCATGAATCGCACACCCTATTTGTCAATTGAAATTGTCGGTGAATGTATAGTCATGCATAAATCGCACACCCTATTTGTCAATTGAAAATCTTGACGGGGTCATTTCGTAGTGACAATGTGAGTGAGTGAACTTAACCAGTTTTGATGGGGTCATTTTGATGTGATGTCTTAATTAGTTTTTTATTAGTTAAAATAATGTGATTCACTATTTTTTTTTTTTATTGCATATTGGAAAAAAAAAAATTTATTAGAAAAAAAGTGATAGTGTCAAAAAATTAGATTTATTTTTAAAATTTAATAATGTGACGGGTGTGGCTATTATTGGGCCAAATCTCAAGGTCTAACCTATCATCTCACTTACACACCATTAAATTAAAAAAATATATATAAAAAATACTAAATTTATATATTATTTTCCTATAAATAATGTGGAGTATTATTTTAAAATCACTAAATAAACTATCACGTGAGTGATCATGTCAAAGCTAATTACTTGCAATTATTATTATACTAATAATTTAAAAACGGCAATATTGGCTTTTCTTTATGGGATTGCATGGTTTTCAATACAAGAATAATATGAAACTTGTTAAGATAAGTTACATTAATTTTTCTTGAAGTTTAATGAATTGTAAAAAAATTTTGTAAAATGTTTAAAATGATTTAAAACTTCCTTGAGGTTAATAAAATTGTTAAAATGATATAAATCTTTCTTAAAGTTTAGTTTTCAAAATTTCTAAAATGACAGGTTTGATTTTTTATTATAAAATCTCTCATCTATTATTTAAATGTTATCAATCATTGTGTTGGATTAGTCTATTCAGAATTTTGTTCTACCTTTAATTGGAGCCCTTACTAATGGACGATGAGATTGATCCTTCAAAAATTAGTCGAAATACGCAAAAATTAATTCGAACACTAAATGTTAAATAATAATAATAATAATAATAATAATAATAATAATAATAACAAAACTATATTGACTATCGTTTAAAGTCATGCATGAATCGCACACCCTATTTGTCAATTGAAAATGTCGGTGAATGTATACAATGTGAGGTTTGGTCATTAACCCCACATCTAAATTTTAGTGTGAAAAAGACATATTTATAATAAATATAAAATAAAACTCTAAGCTGTAGCCTATTTAAAACAACAGTGATTCATTCCTGTAAAACTAAAGTTTTAGTTGAGTTCTAGTGATATGAAAAATAAAAAAATAAAAAAAAATGTCAAAATATCATATCAAATAAGACTCATACATAAATTAGAACTATTAGAGCTATTAAAAATTTTCAAATAAAAGAATATAATAAACGTAATCAATTGAAATATGCTTTTGTTTAGTTTTCTGGTTGAGATTTGACGAAGAAAGCAAATCACGTTGTCAAAAACACGATGTTGTCAAAAAGAACATTATTGGCTACTTGACTTTTATTTTAGTTGAGGGTTTGTTTGGAAATTAAATTTTTTTGTGATTTTTTAAAATTTTATTTTATTTTATTTTATTTCATTTTTATTTATTTATTTATTTATTTTTTTTGGATAACTCAGGTATTCCCAACCCTCCGATTTTTAGGAAAGCCAGGACTACTCTTGAGGGGTATTTAGCCGGTGGGAAGCCGGACACTCTTGCAAAAACTGCTGCAGGCACTCACCCAGTGGGGAATCGAATCTGGAACGTGCGCCTTACCCAAAAAGAATTTAATTTTGGATAGATTACGTTGATAGTCCTTATACATTACTTTTTGTGTCATTTTGGTCCTTATATTTTTAATTTGCACGAGTTTGACCTTCACTTTTCGATTGTGTCTCATTTTGGTCCAATTAATAACTTTTGTAAGAAATTTGAATAAAAAATCGTCACGTGCACGACAAGTGACCAATCTTGAGTGGCAAAAGAGACATTTCAATCTTCTCCCTTCCGTCAAGCATTTCACTTCAAGCATATGTCTAAAGAAGCACTATTGCGATTTCAGTAGGCAATTCTTGTTTCTTAATATAAATGCAGCCTGCTATCAGGCAGAAACATCAATAGGTTGCATTGTTGTTCTTTAATTAGCCTTCTCAATTACAAGCACGAGACGATACTGCACCTGTTCCTCTACCCTCAGCAACCCCTGTTTCTCTTCTCCTAATTTCTGTCTCTCTGATCATATGGATGAGAAGATAGAGCCAAATTGGAGTGAAATTATCATTTCACCCTTGAAAATGAAGCATGTGCGGCTCTTATACATTTATTCGGTTAAAAACTGTAACGGAAGTCATTAATTGGACCAAAATAAGACAAGATTAAAAATTGACGGTCAAAACTGTATAAATTAAAAGTATATGGACCAAAATAACACAAGAAATAAAGTATAAGAACCATCGGTATAATTTATCCTTCAATTTTTGTATTAACTTTTTATTTTTATTTATTTATTTATTTATTTGATTATTTTAACTTGTTTCCAAATATCCCTTAAGTCCAAGATAAACCACCCACAAGCCATCCCAATGGCCATTTCACTTCTTTCTGCAACAAAGTAAACTCATCTATGGCTATGTTTGTCGGGGATTAGATTGGTAATCTTGTGGACTAATAATCATATGGGACTATAAATCCCTTCATATGGCGGGTTAACATTTCTAATTTCTATGGAGATGACTTTGTTGTTTTTGTAAAGTGGAGACAAAATGGCCTTTTACATAATTTTATAAATTTAATTCTAACTAACTAATACTATTATAATAGTACATAATAAATACATTTTATCTTATATCTCTAGCCTAATATTTCCACACAGATCGGCCCTAATATGTAGAAGATCATAGATCTTTCACTGAGTATATCTACCCAAATTTTGTTCTTCAATATATAGATATTTATACATGTATAAAAGGAAGAAAATTAGATTGTACCTTCAGAAATTTTCATTGCTGCAATAATTGATAGTGATGGTGGATGTGAGAGTGGTTTTTTCTTGGGATTGTAATCACTAATTGGTTCAAGGCACAAGGACAAATTAGTCGCAAAAATTATGAAAGTACAAAACATGGGAGAGCTTCTATTTATACACTACCATTTTTTTTTAGTTCATACCATTTTCTATTCACATTTTTTTTGATCCGCCATTTTCTTTTCACAAATTAACAATCAAACAAAAGTTAATTGTTTAGATATCTATTAGCGAGCAAAAACAAATTTGTTTTGATGTTAAGTACTGAGTCTTGAGTTATAACTCAAGTGGTCACGAAGAGGGATTTAGGTGCTTGAGTGAGGTTTCGAGTTCAAGTATATATAAAGAAACATTAATCTGTGTTGTAATTTAACTTCTAACATGTTAGTGCTATCTTTTTGCCAAAAAAAAAAAAATACTGAAGTGGGTTTTCGTTTTAATAATTGATATCCAAAAAAAAAAAAAAAAATGAAAAAGAAAAACAAATGGTGTAAATTGAGAAGTTTTATGGTGTGCATATACAAGTTCCCAAACTGTGGACTTAATCTTTGAAAGTTTATAAATTATTGGACTTTATGCATTAAAATATGTTGGAGTGTCATTCCTGACTGATGTCATTATATTGAGGGAGTTTTCACTAAAATTTTCAACAAAAAATAAAAAATAAAAAATAGGTTGATTCGATAGTCGTAATCTTTTATTTTATTGTATTTTTTTTTTATATAAATAAGGAGATTCTTATAAAATGAACAATTTAAATCATCGAATCGAGACCTATAACGAGATCCACAGGCCCCTCAAATTCTCTCAAATTCATAGTTAAACTTGAAATAACCCCAAACATATTGATAAATGTTGCATTTGTCTTTTCATTGGTTGAAACAGCATGAATTTTATGCTATAGTTCTTTTGAGCCAATTTTTGTTTAGAATTTGTTTAATGTAATATTATTAATTTTTACAATTAAAAAAATTAAATTTTACGTAAACTAAATTTTCAAGAAAAATTTAATTTACTTAAAATTTATTATAAAAATATTTTTAATTATTTCAATTAAATAAATTTTCATAAAAAAAATATAGGTATCAGATCCTTCAATTATCTCATGTATTTGTTTTTCATCTATTGATGGTTTTTTGTTTTTGGCCTTTGTAGATAGTTTATCCAATTTTTTTTTGCAAAAAAAAATGGTAGTTTGAAACAATAGAAAGTGATGAATTTTATGGCAGTCTTTTTGCCCCAATTTTTGTTTTGGATTTTTTTAATATAAGATTCTTAATTTTTATAATTTATAAATACAATTTTAATTAAACTAAATTATTTATAAAATTATTATTTGTATTAAAAGAGTAATATTGAAATAAAATATATCATTTAAAAAATAATTTTTAAATCTAAGACTCAATTGCTCACAATAAAATTTGATAAGAATTAAAATAATTTTAAAAATAAAATAAATTTTATTGATAATTTTATTTAAGGCCACCTATTTTATGGTTGCAGCCGCCGCCGTCCCCATCCGTTATAAAAGGGTGTCTAGTTCATGAATTCAATATTTTATCAGCAACTAAAATAAAAGCAACAACAACTCACACAATCTTCTTGCCCAAAAAAACTCAGACAATCTTGACTTTTGTCCTTACAAGTACATATGAAATTATTTTGATATAGGATTGCTAATGATAATCATGTGGCACTATTTAGTATTTTTTTGTGTAGTATTTTTATTTTCTTTTATCTTTTTTTTATCATATTATCTCTATTTTTTTTTTTTGTATATTTTTCTTAAAAAATCAAAATATATATTTATTTTTATCACCTCAAACACCTTCATAGTCTCGAATATGTATGAAAAATATTTTAAAATGTTGAAATCTAAGAATATTCAAATTTGCACTGAATTCTGTAAAAATAAAAAATATAAAGGCATTGGCACTATCAGTATTTTGTCATTTTCTATTCTTTATTGATAATTTTTTAAATTATTATTAAAAGCACTTAATTATAAACCATTATAAAAGCAAGGAAAGTACAATTCATTTTCCAATTTCTTTTTATCCTTTTACGTAGGAGTTGAATCAAGGACTTTAGGGAAAATTTCAAAGAAACAAAATAATTAGGAAAGAGTAATATGAAATAATAAAAATGAAAAAACTGTTAGAACAATCTTCTGTGTAAATTAAATAAATTGAAACAAATCAAACAAATAAAAATAAATTACTTAAAGAATTTATTTATCGAAGTGTATAAGTACAAAAAATGATTAAGTCGAGTGTGTGACACTTTATCCTTAAAACAGGTTCATCTCGCTTCGGTGCTTACAGATAATGCGTCTATCTTCCAAGATACAATGATGTACACAGATTATAGTAATACTCTAAACAATCTGTATGGCAAACCAAAAACCTGTGCTATATATTTTTAGATTTTTTCCTAAGAACTAGTATGAAGAACAATGCAAACAAACAGCAAAAACGGAAAGAGCATTATATATCTGGATTTTCAGATCTGCTAGAAGAGGATTTGCTTTTATAGGAAACTAGCATATCACCCGTGCTATGCACGGATTGTATTTACAGTTATCTATATATGTGAATTGTGATTTTTAAATATATATATATTTTTAAATGTCTTCTTTTTTTCTTTTTTTATATTATATTAAAGTTTAATATTTTGATAATAATCATGTGTTAGACTTTTCAAGGAATTAAATGTCTTTTTTTTAATTATATTATATTAAAGTTTAATATTTTCATAATAATCATATGTGTTGAACTTTTCCAGAAATTTTTTTTATGCTTGATCTTAATGCATTAAAGTGTTATTATGAGGGATAATAATCATATGTGTTGGAACTTTTCAATGAATTCATATGTGTTGGATTTCAAAGAAATTTTTTTATACTTGTTCTTAACGCATTAAAGTGTTATTATGGGGGTAAGACTTGGGGGTTAGGAGAAGTTAATAAATGCTAAGTTTTTTTTTTTTTTTTTTAAATGAAAAAATCAAGAAATTTAGATTGGGAGATTGGAGCTCTCACAAGGTTTGAGGTTAAAAACCCCCTTTTGCTTAATATATAGTATAGATTGGATGCCTTTTCAAAAAGCCCGAACAGTACATTATTGGCCCAAACATGTGCAAAAAGAAATTCAAATCTGTTTGAAACAGTTTGAATTTGTTTGGAAGAAACTGAATCCGTTTGGTGCAAACTGTCAAACAATTTGAACCTGCTGGACTGGAGGAGGCACTGTTTTGGATAGAAAATTGAGTTCAAATTTGACGCAAAATTTAAATTAATTTCGTTTAGAAAAAATAATTTTTCCACAAGAATTTTTGAAAAAAAATTCAAATAAATTTTGTCCAAAAAATTAATATGAGGACCAACCCGACCCATACCTGTGTCCGGCACGGCTCAGTGGGCCGGCCAGACGGCGACGTGTGCGCCTGTGTGGTGGCTTGTGCCAGTGGCCACTTTGTCCATAACCTCTCCCTTCTACAAACTTAGGGTGCCTCTTGGAGCCCAACCCAAGTTTGTCCACCTAGAGCTTATATACACACAAAAGCTCTCTTCAAGTTTCAAGGTGGGACAATCCATTTTAAGGAAACCCACATTTTGCTTTTTTAATTGTCCATTCCACAAACCCAAAAACGACGTCAATTTCCCATTCACTCATAAATGGTTTTGACGAATCGACTTCACCGTGTGACTTGACATACGGTAAGAGACACGTCACCTCTTTCGACCCACCCCAAACAACGTGTAGGACCCATTCAAATTTAAGCTCAAAGTTGACCCAAAATAAGCCTATAAAAAATCCTAATTCCAACAATCTCCTACATGAATGGAATTTGATGGAGAGAAAATGCAACAACGCGATCTAATTACAGAGAATACATAAATTGGAGATATTCTGCAAATGATAGGTAGCTTTTGGCTTTGAACTTTCCCTTGTGAGATACTATCGGATTTACTAGCTAATCAGTGAACATGATGTCTTGAGTTGTTCAGCCATTTGTGTAAACCAGGACAATAGAACTCACACAGTATATCACCAGACACAGTTTTGTTCTCACTATTGTCTTTATTTTGGCCTGAACAACTTGGTCTTTCATGAGTGCTCTAGAGAATTATAGCCCTTCACAAATCTCATAGAACTGGCCTAGTTCACACTCATATAGGTGATTCTTATGCAGAGTATCATGCCATACTCCACTAGGTATTCCTAGATATAAGAATTATTAAAAGTATTACTTAACCTAAAACGCTACAAACATCACTATTTCATCATAGAAATGGGTAGGTGTTTGACTCTCCAGTGATCCTTATGAGTCATACATAACTCGGTTGTTCATTTGAAGATAGATCTTGGGATCTCCAGTCAACTAGGTTTGGTTGCCATTGTGGTAACTCTTATTTAATAGGCTTAAGTCTCATTCTCCTCGATGAATTCTCAACTAACTCTCTTGCTAACCCTTTGGTTAGTGGATCCACTATGTTGTCTTTAGACTTCACATATTCAATAGAAATAATTCCATTAGAGAATAGTTGTCTCACGGAGTTATGTCGATGACGAATGTGTCGTGACTTACCGTTATACATATGATTTTGTGCTTTTCCTATTGCTGATTGACTATCACAATGTATACATATAGCAAGCACCGGTTTTGGTCACATTGGAATATCTTCAAGGAAGTGACGAAGTCATTATGCTTCTTTCCCAGCTTTATCTAAAGCTATAAACTCTAATTCCATAGTGGACCTAGCAATGCAAGTCTATTTGGAAGATTTCTAAGATACAGCTGCCCCACCAAGAGTAAAGATATATCCACTGGTGGATTTTAAGTCTCTAGTATCTGATATCCAGTTTGCATCATAGTATCCTTCAAGTACTGCTGGATATCTAGTATAATTGAGCCCAATGTTGCCAGTAAATCGGAGATATCTTAGAACCCTTATAATTGCTTTCCAGTGTTCTACTTCTGGATTACTTGTATATCTACTTCATTTACTTAATGCATAAGTTATATTTGGGAGAGTGCAGTTTATCAAGTACATTAAGCTTCCAATAATTTGGGCATACTCTAATTAAGAAATACTTTCCTCTACATTTTAGAAAGAAACAAATTAACATCCACAGGTTTTCTAGCAAGATGATCATCTTTGTTGAATTTATCAAGTATTTTCTCAATGTAATGTGATTGTGACAAAGCATATCCTTTTGATGTTTTGGTAAATTTCATACCAAGAATTACATCAGCAATCCCCATGTCTTTCATGTCAAAATGTTTATTCAACATTTTCTTGGTAGTTTTAATCATGTCATTATTACTACCTCTGATGAGCATATCATCCACCTAAAGACATACTATTACATAACATTTGTCTGTATTTTTAATATAAACACATTTGTCACATTTATTAATTTTAAATCCATTTGACATCATTGCCTTGTCAAATTTCTCATGCCATTGCTTTGGCTTTTGTTTTAAACCATATAACGATTTAACTAATTTACACACTTTCTTTTCTTTTCCTGGAACAGAAAATCCTTCTGGTTGTCCCATGTAAATTTCTTCATTTAACTCACCATTTAAGAAAGCTGTTCTCACATCCATTTGACGAATTTCTAGATTGTACAAAGATACAATGGCAATTAGCATTCTAATGGATGTTATTCTACTAATTGGTGAGTATGTTTCAAAGTAATCAAGACCTTCTTTTTGTCTATATCTTTTAACTACAAGTCTTGCCTTGTATTTGTCAGTTGATCTATCCGTTTTCATTTTTCTCTTAAAAAGCCACTTGTATCCAATAGATTTACAACCTAGTGGCAAATCCACCAATTCCCAAGTGTGATTTTGTAAGATGGATTCAATTTCGCTATTTACAGCCTATTTCCATAAAGGAGTCTCAGGACTGGACATAGCTTCTTGAAAGGTTAGAGGCTCATTTTCTATCAAAAAAGTTAGAAAATCTGGACCAAAAGATTTTGAGGTTCTAGCAAGTTTACTACGCCTAGGTTCTTCTTCCTCATTTTGATCTTGTTCTTGATCTTGTTCTTGATCATGACTAGTAATAGCATCATAAGATCTTTTATTAATAATAGTCTCTTGTCTAGTCTTATTAGGAAACACATGTTCAAAGAAAGATGCTCTGAGATTCAATAATAGTATTTACATACATTTCGAAATGTTTTGACTTATGAATCAAAAATCAATATGCACTATTATTCATGGCATAACCAATGAAAATGCAATTAATAGTTTTAGGACCTATTTTGTGTTTTTAGGACTACGAATAGCCACTTTAGCCAAACACCCCCACACTTTAAAGTATTTGTAGGATGATACTCTCCCATGCCACATTTCATAAGGTGTTTGATTTACTTTCTTTCATGATACTTTATTAAGAATATAATTAGTAGAAAGTATTGTTTCCCCCCAACAAGTTTTAAGGTAATCCAGAACTTATTAACATGATATTCATTTTTTTTTTAAAGTCCTATTTTTCCTTTCAGAAATTCCATTTTGTTGAGATGAGTAAGGAGCGGTGGTTTGATGAATTATTCCATATTCTTTGCAATATTCACCACCTCTATCACTTCTTAGTTTTTAAATTTTCTTATTAAGTTGATTTTCAACTTCATTCTTATATTGAATAAAAGTTTCCAAAGCTTCATCCTTGGTTTGAATTAAATAAACATAACTATAACTAGTATAGTCATCTATGAAGTGATCAAATATTTTTTCCCACCTCTAGCTTGAATTGATTTAAAATCACAAATGTCATTATGAATTAATTCAAGTGGCTCCGTACTTCATTCAATTGAATGAAAATGAGTTTAGTTAATTTTGCCTCAACACAAATTTCATATTTATGATTTAAATCAATGTCAAATTTAGGTAAATATTCGATATTAATTAATCTATGCAAAAATTCATAATTAATATGTCCTAGTCTGCCATGCCACAAATATGAAGACTCAAGCAAGTAAGAAGAAGATATATTTTTATTAATAACTGAGGGTACAATGGTCATTGCATTTATTTTGAAAAGTCCATCAGACATGTAATCTTTTTCTACATACATCCCGTTTTTGGTAAGTACAAATTTGTCACTTTCAAAAATTGGCCTAAACCCCTTTTTACTCAACAAAGATCCGGAGACAAGATTCTTGGGAATGTCCGTTACATGTAGCACATTGTTGAAAGTGAGTTCTTTTCAGATGTCATCTTCAGAATAATCTTTCCTCGTCCTTCAACTTTAAAAGTTAAGGAGTTGCTCATAAAAAGTTGTTCGCCGCTGTCCACCACAGAATAAGATGTGAACTTCATTTTGTCGACATAGATGTGGCAAGTAGCACCAGTGTCCACCCACAATTCTTTAGAATTTCAAACAAGGTTTTCCTCGGAAACAACTGTAGAAAGATTTATGTCATCTACACCATTGGAAATTTTGCCCACTTCGGTCATATTGGCTTGAGCAGGCTTTTTGCTTGATCATCCTTTGCCTTTGCGCTTGCTACGACAATCTTTGGCCCGATGTCTCTCTTTGTCACAAATGTAACATTTGTCATTGAACTTGTACTTCTTAGTTTCCCCTCTTTTAGAGCCTTTTGCGGAACTTTCTCCAGAATACTTCCGTTTCTTTGCTTTTGGAGCATGTTCCACCACATTTGTCTTAGACTCCATTGGATGCTTACCAGCTCGCTTCTCAGAATTGTGGTTGTCCTCCTCAATCCTTAAACCCACAATCAATTCTTCCAAAGCCATTTCCTTGCGCTTGTGTTTGAGGTAGTTCTTGAATTCCTTCCAGCCTTGTGATAATTTTTCAATTAAGGTAGCAACTTGGAAGGATTCACCGAGAGACATGCCTTCTACATGAATGTCATGCAGAATAAGTTAGAGTATAGCTTGACTTTTCGTGCCCCCTCTCGGAAGACGAATAAGCCTTACAGTATCGGACTCCCGCGGTTCTGAATCTGATTCCACAAGTGTAATGTGAAATAGATAAACACCAAAGAGTCCAAAATCCGGCAAATCTTTTGGAAAATCGATTTTGAATAAAAAATGCAAAAAATGGACTACTTTGCTAGATACAGAGTCGCCACCTAAATATTTTTGAGAAATTTAGGAAACCCATGACTCGTGCCAAAGGCCATGTGTCCGTCATCACCAAGATTGTCTCGGCTTGGGAACTTAGGTATGAGAGGGAAGATCATGAATGAATTTAGCACCCCCACTCGCCCGATCAAAGATCGGCCTCTACTAATCATGATATGTTTCTTGTTTACATTATATGCTCTTGTTTCGGTTTATTAGGCTAGCATAACTATGTGATGCGCACACACACAAGTATAGACTAACTTTGCGAGAATTAAAACATTTCGAGTCATGTTTTGTTTGAAAAATTGTTTCGAAATATATGCCACTTGAAAAAGTGATCGCATATAAACATTACTCAAATTATTCCAATTTAAGCAATAAGCCTTCATCCACTGACATTCAAGCAGTTTATCAATTAAGCACTTAGCCTCATGGCAAGCACGCTAAACATGGCAACAATCACACTCATGTGATATGTTAAAGCGAGTAAAGGCTTATCTAGTACTCCAAGCTAAAAAAAAATGAGTTAGAAAAATGCATGGTTCCTATCTATGTGATATGACTAATGCAACACATGTGATATGCAATGACTAGGCTCGGCTACTAATATGGCATATGAATCAATGAAATAACATGCGGTCTAAGCACGTATTCAAAGAAGTATTTAACTAACAATGCAGTTAGAATGATGAACCGAGCCTCAGTGCATGCAATATAAATAGATGCAAACATGAAGTATGCTAAACAAAACATGATGTCCCTAAACTAACCATCGTAAGCTAGTAAATAAAATAGAGAAAGACATGGGGTTGGAAGATATATACACATTATTACATTGCGCTCTCACGGAGGAGAATCCAAATGAACTAAGCTAATTAACTAACCAATTAAAGCTAAACTAATTATTACAAAACAAATGAAATTAGCTAGACTACTTAACTAATTATTACAACAAATGAATTAACTATTTTAGCTAACTAATGGATCAAAACAACTAGTTAACTAACTAATTTATTACAACACTTTGTAAGATTAACTAGCTACAACTAATTAATTACAACAAATACTTAAGCTTAAATATTTAAACTAAATAGGCTCGAAATGCGAGGAATGCTCATGCATGTGCTCGGTTTCCACCCGAAAAGACACAGTTTTTTGCTTTCAGAAGGTCTCTATTGCACAGTAAAATACTTACACCTTTGTCCACTTCCAGAATAGCTCTACTTTGCTCAAAGAACACATTGCTGAATTTCGCATCAGTGGCTAACCGCCCAAGAGTGAGGGCCTGCTGGAGACCAGTGATTGCTAGCCGGCCACTGCTGTCCAATTCACCCTACTGCAAAAGAGAACAAACAGAACATACACAGGGTATTCTCAAGGGTTTGTTTGCACAACTCACCCCTCCTTTTCATGAACAAATCAAAGGAGTAGTAAACTTGGTTCACAAACCACCAACTCAGGCAATTACATTACATGATGGCTTATGAACCAAAGTGTGCAATTTCAATAAATGCAATAAAATAAGACTCAGACCTCCTCCCTTTCATGAATTGATCAAGGGAAGTGGTGACCTTGAAAACTTGAATCATTTAATCACTAAAGAGTATGAAATGCCTCAAACTTCCATGTGTTCAATTAACGTCCGATTAAACACAACACTTTTTTATTATCTTGCACCATTTTAGCCTCAATTTTATTGCTCCGTTTTAGATTACCATCCATTCTTTAATTCATTGAGTTCAATGGTGAGTTTAAGTCCCCTAAATGGAAAGAAGGCTCAAACCAAGTGTTGTCTTAGGCATGAAAGAGACCATACCGTTGGTAATGAACCCCTTAAGGGATTAAACCATTAAGCATGACATCTCAATCTCATGCTTAAATAAACAAGTTGTTTGAAACCACTTTCAAAACAAAACAATAGCCAAGAAAGGAGGGAGGTTTCAGAGGTGATTAAGGGTAATCACAAGTATGGAAAGCCATAAATAAATGCAATCAACTCAAATAAGATGGTGTTTAAGGCCTAGAACACGAAACTTATGAAGACTATTACACTACAAACATGCAAAACAAAGCTCAAATGCAACTATCAACCAAAAATAGTGCTAAAATAGTCTAAAATAAGTCCTAAAGTATGCTGGATTTAAGGCAACAAAAGCTAGATTAATATGTTAAAATATAGCACAAACTGGGCTAGTAAGCAAGACACAAGGAGGGAGGCTAACCCCTCCAAATTTGGACTTCAAAACATAATTTTGGCCACTAAAATAACTCTGAAAAATAGAGTTTAAAAGCTCAAAAATAGATAGTAAAAGGATGGGAAACACAAGGGTAAAAGCCTCCAAAACAAGGTACAAAGAAGGGTGAACCACCCCTCAACCTTTAATGGCCTTAGAACCCAAATTTCAGCCAAAAAATATAGAGTTTTTATAACCCAAAAATAGCTGGAAAATTGAAAGAATAATAACAAATAAAACAAAGCAACAAGTAAAGCCTTATACCTCTTGAAGAGAAGACCAATTCTAGGCAATAAATCAAGACAACACATCCTTGAAAAGCTCAAACCAAGCTTAAAAGTACCGCATCTCAAAGATGAGAAGGTTTGGTTAAGGGTGTATAAGCACAGGTTAAGGATATGTAGGCTAAAGTGTAGAAATTTGGAAGATAGATAGATAGAGAGAGAGAGAGAGAGAGAGAGAGAGAGAGAGAGAGAGGAAAAATTTTAGCTCTAAAATTTTTATAACCTCAAAACATGAGAGGGAGGCCCTCTATATATATTAAACATGAATTCCCCTCAAGAACATCCAGCCCCCACACGTGGGAACAAATGCAAGCATCTGTGCAAACAGCTGGCACTGCTGTCACAAAATATCTGCAAAAGTAACTGGTGGCCGGCCGGCCATCATTGGTGGCTGGCAGGCCACATCAGTGGCTGGCAACCAAGAGTGATGGCCGGCAGCCCAAAAAGGTGGCTGGTAGACCACCAAAGGTTATAGGCTTGAAGAACCAAGGCTTGGTCCAAGAATGAGGCAACAAGAGTTGTAAGGTTTGAAGGGCTCAAAGTTGTGGCATTCCGTCGAGGATTTCGAGCACTTGACGAGCGTATAGACTCAACATCGGGTGTGCATGCGATGACGTCCAAGTCGTAAGGGCCGTAAAAAAGTGGGATGCCCACAGCTGCCCCTCTTTGACAGAAATCAGAGTCATGAAATGACGTGAGTAAATATCAAAACCCGGAGACGACCTATTTTGACAAGGCCGTAAGAAGTGGACAAACAATCAAGACAAAAATAAATGGTTGCGCCCATAGGCTGCCTACGTATCCCTTTGTAAGGAATCAAATCAGCGTAGTTTTGGGGCAACATGCAAACGAAATGCACAATGCAACTTTGAAAGCTAGACTCACATGCTATGCGAAGCTGGCTATTTTGAAAACTTATGATCCTACGAGATGATGCAATAAGCAATAACAAATGCAATAAGCAAGATAATGAGATAATAACATATGCATGAGCAACTTCAAGCTAAACCAACACAGGTTCTATGTAAAAAGATAAAACCACACTCTAACCACGCCAAAACAAGAGACGAGGAAAGAAAACACCACCTAGGATTGCGTTTCACGCATCCTGAGAAATTGAGAAAACCGCTCGGGGTTGTGTTTCACACGTCTCAAGAAACTAAAGAACGAAAACCGTTCGAGATCGCATTTCACGCGTCCTTAGAAAAAGAAGAATAAAAACCGCTCAGGGTCGGGTTTCACACGTCCCGAGAAATAAGAAAAACTGCTTGGGCTCGCGCTTCATACATCCCGAGATATAAGAAAACTACTTGGACTCGCATTTCACACGTCCTGAGATGAAACATGCCCAAGGCCGCGCGTCATACGTCCTGAAATACTAAAAAACCGCTCGGCTCACGTTCCACGCGTACTGAGATACAACAGGCCTAGGGCCATGCGTTACGCGTCTTGAGATATAAGAAAACTGCTTGGGGTCGCGCTTCGCATGTCTCAAGATAAAACACACCCAGGGTCGTGTGTCACGCATCCTGAGATACAAGAAAACCGCTCGGGCTCGCACTTCACGCGTCCCGAGATGAAACACGCCCAGGGCCACGCGTCACGCATCCTAAGATACTAGAAAACTACTCGGGCTCGTGTTTCATGCCTTTCGAGATACAACATGCCCAGGGCCGCGCGTCACGCGTCCTGAGATACAAGAAAATCGCTCGGGGTCGCGTTTCACACATCTCGAGATAAAACATGCTCAAGGTTGTACGTCACGTGTCATGCGTCGTAAGACATAAGAAAACTGCTCGGGCACGTGCTTCACGCGTCCCAAGATGAAACATGCCCAGGGCCGCGCGTCATGTGTCCTGAGATACAAGAAAACTGCTCGGGCTCGTGCTTCACGTGTCCCGAGATAAAATAGAGGGGTGTGCGATAGATGCACAAAGTGAATAAGTGCGATAGATGCACAAAGTGAACGTGATCATAAATCGAAATAGTGAGAACGCATGTTCCATGCAAGATGGTCAATCAATGTATGATGTTAATTGAAGGCATATTCTATGCAAGAAACAAAAACATATTCTATGCGAAATATAAATGATGCGAGACACGCATACAATATGTGATGCACATTCTATGCAACGGAAAAGAACAAAAGCTTAAATTGAATAAAACAATAATCGGTGGCACCTCCGTGTTACCTCTTAGAGGAATTGCAATATGTTCAAAAAGATACACCTCGTTCATGTTGACAAGTGATGAACATCGTGTGCCAAAACACAGTTTTGAGCTTCCTTTGAAAGAATCTAAACCCAATAATGAACCCTCCTTACACTTCTTGGGAAACAAAGACACAAAGCAGCATCAGGACATAGAGGAAGGCCACTGGCCACTTGTCAGCTACAGAGGAAGGCTGCCGGCCACCTGTCGGCCATCAAAAGGTCTTGCTGGCCACCAATGTGGCCTGCCGGCCACATGCCGACCACCGATGGCAAATTCGGATTTTTTGGTCTTTTCACCCATGGGTCTTTAAGTATAGACTAAGACCCCTTATTTCCACACACCCACACTTCTGAAATTGCTGTCCCTCTCTTTTGACACTTTTTCTCTCTAGATCCGAGCTTTTTAGGCGTTTTCCAACGCCCCACGCGAACTTTATTTGCTAAACCCTCTTGATTCTCTTCACTTTGAACTGATTGGATTTTGACTTCGACGTTTTTTTCAATATTTTCACCCTTCTGGGCTTGTTCCCCTTGACTTTCTCTCGGGTTTTGTGAACTTTTCCGGGCTTTGACTTTTTCTCCCATTTTCTCTCTCAGGGTTGACTTTTTCAAGCTTACCCTATTTTCTCCATTTTTCTTCACTTTTTACCTACTTTTCAACCATTTTCCAGATGGCAGATGATTTTCCACATGACAGGGCTCCTCTAGAGATTCCCCCCGTATTCCCACCTGTTGCTGAGACAGAGGAGTAGGTCGTTGCCGAGGCTGGCTAGGCGGTTGAGGGCATCGAGGCCGACCTCGAGGCGGAGTGTGAGCCTGAGCTTGAGCTGGAGCCGCTACCATTGAGGGTACGGCCTTTTGATCCAGTGAGGTACCATCCTCGCATGCATATCTATCCACCCGGAGGCATTAGGCGATTCAGCGACTTCGCTCGCGGTGTACCAGAGGACCTCTTGCTGAGAGAGCCGGCTTCCCTACTTTCATCCAACGCCACTGAGTTATGAACTCTGTTCTCATGCATTCCTGCCTTTCATCCGACTGTACTTTCATCATTGTCTTATATGATTCATCTATTTTTTGCCACAGGGGGAGTCTTGTGCCTTCAAAGGGTACGAAGCTATGACTGCGAGAGATTGGTACGACGAGCTCCCTTCCGGGGTTCGTGACATTGTGGACAAGACTGGCTTTGGCCTTGTTTGCTCTGGCCTGCCACGGGTCATTGCGAGCTATCCTCTTATCGGCACGCTTGTGGAGAGAGGTGATGGGACACTAGCAACTCCTTCCACTTTTCCACTGTCGGGGAGATGACGATGACTCCCTACGACTTTGCTATGATCACCAGCTTAAGAGTAGGGGTGATCTGATCCTTTTCGACACTAACATGGGGGACTGAGAGGCGGCCTGGATCGAGCTGCCGGGAGGGCGTCCACCCTTGTACCAGACAGCTATTGTCTGATATAGTTGGTTCGCTGAGTAGTTCCGAGGGAGTGAACCAGAGACATTAGATGCCAGAGGCTCTCTGATGTTCGTCCTTGGTACCACCTTGTTTTCGAACAGGTGGAACACCGTGGGCTTACATCTATTGAGCGCCTTGGTGACTCTTCCTCGGGTGTGCTTCTACAACTAGGGCTGAGCTGGCCTCGCCACCTTGTACAGCTATATGAGCTTTACCTCCCGCCTGAGGGGGGAGTTGATTGGAGGCTACTGGTGAGCCTAGGAGGTTGGCATTTTAGTTCCCTCTTTGCACTTTACATTTTATGCTCTACATTTTATGCTTTATATCTGTTCAACACTTGTGCTTTCTGCTTTGCACTTTCTGTATCTGTTCATACTGTATGCTTTCTGCTTTACACTTTCTATATCTGTTCAATCTTTGTGCTTTCTGCTTTGCACTTTCTACACCTGTTCATGCTGTGTGCTAATCACATATTACTGCACTTTCCTTGAAGCTATGGGTTTATGTTTATTTCCCAGCTCTTGTCCCAGTGCCCATGGAGATGTCAACGTAGGAGTTGTGAGTCGTTCACATTCTTTTGCCACTACTTTGATACAGTGACCGCCCACAAGATAACTCGAAGCACAGTCATTGTCGCTTTACAACTGTTCTAATTCACACTTTAGCAGCTGACAGCAACTAACAATCTGCACACTCTCTACTTGCAAATCATGTGGCAGCCTTGGGCCATGATACCGGCTTGGGTGTGGGACCATTACGCAGGGGTCTGGGCCACTTCTCATTTTTGGATACTACTTAAGGGCCCAGTCTGTCAGGCCTGGTTCTTGAGTGAGAGGTTCATCCGTCAGACCGTGGGCTTGCCAGATCCAATCGTTCCAATGCCACCTCCGGAGTCTATGAGATCAGCAAACAGCTTATCCATTGATGCATTTACACAGTTCATGGTGGGCTTGGATGCTAATTACTTCAGGGCAGAGGGTGACTACACGATCTTTATTCAGACCCATCTCATGCCACCTTCGACAGGCGCTCGCGGAGATGAGGGAGCGAAGGCTCCTGCAGCGAGAGAGGTGCATAGGGCGACCGGGGCTCGTGCTAGAAGGGCTTCCCCCCACGGAGCAAAGCACCCGTTGGCCAGAGCTTCCCACCGCGCTTACATACTGGCGACATACTAGGGCGGCTTACCAGATCCCGATCGAGCCTGCAGAGGTTGGTCCCGATCTCGTCGGAGTTCGGGGTTTGTCTCGGGTATAGACCATACTTTACAATTTACACCCTGCATTTCATTTCAGACATATTTATTTCAGACATTGATCATCCAAACACATTTGCAGGCATCCATAGAGTACACAGGGAGCGCTCTCAAGCTGATAGCCTCCTTGATGGGTATGGTACAGAGGAGGGAGACACTGCTCGGCCTCCACGGCATCCAGGTAATTTCCTTTAATTTGCACTTCATGCTATCAAGTTTCCACTGATACACTGGCATTCCAACTGTAGTCGTCTCCAAACTGCATTGATACACTGCGTTGGCACACTTTACTTACACACTGTACTCATACTGTATCTGATTCTCTGCATACCGTTTATTTAGCATACTATGCTTGTATCTTATATACACACTGTAACTGACATGTTGAAAACTATCTTTTTAGATCCCATCTGTATCGATGGCTCCAGTGATGGCAGCAGCACCAGCACCGGCGGTACCTCCTCTAGCAGTTGAGGGGAGAGGCAGAGATAGGGGTACCTGGGGCCAGAGCAGTTGTCCAGAGCCCATCTTGAGCGATGACGATGCTAACACCAGTGACTTCGAGAAGGCAGTGAGTCTGCATTTTAAGTTGTCCGAGAGTGTGGACGATGGTGGTGGCTCGGGATCCGAGAGCGGAGGTGACAATGCTGCAAACTCTGAGGCAGAGGGCGGAGACGATTTCGACTTGGGTTCAGAGACTGATTCTAATAGCGGAGCTGATAGGGATAGTGCCCCAGAGTCCTCTCCTCCGAGGAAGAGGACGAAGAGGGCCTCTTGAGCATGAGGCGACCGACACTATTTTTTTGGTACTTTTGCTTAGTTTCTTTTCGTTTGGTAGCATTAGCACATGTATAGCCTCAGATAGGCTTTATTTTTCTTTGAAACTTGTACTCATCTTTTGTAAAAACCATGATCGGAATAAAACCTCACAATTTTTATAAAAAGTGCTGTTATTTTTGCATCATGAGCATCATATTTTCATGAAATGGACATGGAATTGAAGTTGCCAAGAGAACACTTGATTAAAACAATGTTCTTAATCGGGTAATGAGTCGACCAACAACCAAAATACAAAATGCAAAACACAACTCGATAAGTAAAAATAACTCGATAAACAAAGCAAATACAACTCAAATACAAATAAACAAACCTGTTAAAACCAAAAGACTCAAAACAAGACTTTAAAACACACAAAGATTAAAACAAAACACATGCTTCCAGCACTGCTCAGCACACAGGTGGATGGTAGGCCTGAAAAAAAGGCTGCCGGCCAGAGATGGAGCTTGTCAGCCATAGAGAGTGGCCTGCCAGCCAAAAGAGGTGGCCGTCCACCGACCACCTGCCAACCATCAAATGTAAGAATTGCCAAATTGTTGACAGCTGGCTTCCACTCACAGCCTTATCCTACAAAAGGTTCAACTTCGTGATTTCTTCTCCTGAACTTCATTTCAGCTGCAATTTCTTCACAAATAGAGCCATTTTTTGCCGAAAAGCTCTCGGATTGGATTGCGACTTTAGACGGCACGAAAAAGGTAAATTTTCGGGGTTTCGGCATAAATGCACTTTTTTGTTGAGCCAAGCTCCACTTTGTATTCCATTCCTTCATGCCGCGACACGATGCTGGGACTCGATTACACATGTCTTTAGCTTCGGGGGACAAGAAATATGCCCGACAATTGAAGAATTTCAAGCACTAATGGAATCCCGGTGCGATGAGAAAATCATGCCTCAGCCCCGTTTTGGACATGCTCAATGGATGTGTGGGCTTATTTTGAACGAGGCTTGCCCTTTGGCCCACGATGGAGAACTAGACATTCCTAGTTTGATCCATCGATTTTCTGACATTGGCGACAGAGGCGACCTTCTCTGGCGAGGTTTTCAGCAACATGTTCTCTGCTTATGTATGCTTGCTCATTTCCTTCTTGCCCCTATCTTTGGCCGGTCCAACATTCGGTTGATCGAAGTGGCCCAAGGTTTGAAAGAAGGCAAGAGTTGCATTAGTTTGGCATTGGCTGAGACTTTGATGGGTTTAGACGCCTTTCATTGGTGAGAGACTACCAAATTCGCGAGGAGTCCACTACTTCTTCAGGTATTGTTTCCCACCATTCCTTATATGTGTTTCTTACATCACTCAGCACTCATGCTTTATTTTTCTCTCAAAGGCCTTTTCTTACTTTTCTCTCAACATACACCTCTCTATTCTTTAATAGCTCTTTTCTTTTCATCCCTTCCCAGGTGTGGCTTATGGATAAGCTGAAGGTAGTGGACTCTTGCCCTAAGTACTCAGCTCGAGGTTATTTCTTCCATCACTAACTAGTGGATTTCTCGAATGAGGGATGGTGGTGCAACTGAATGTGCAACAGGTCTGCTATTAACATAGCTTGGCATTGCCCTTGGCTTAATCTGACAGAGATGAGTAATAGCATAGCTCAGCAGCCTGGCATACAATTGATCAGCCTGACACACTGCGTGTTCTATTTCCCTTTCTGGTTCAGACATTAGTTCTGGCATGATCAAATCTACCCAGAGGAGGGGGTAGAGTACCCGGTTTCATTCCCCATCTGTGGTTCACACTTGGCTAGGTACCTTACTGCTTAGAAGATGAGAGAGCATCTTGCCCCTGCCCCTAATTTCAATTGCGCCCTTTCTGGCAAATGCTTGGCTTGGCTCGAGGATGAGGCACAAATCGGGCCCACTTTGGCTTCAGAAGCTTCCACAAGCACGAGCAGGGGACGCAGGAGCACCTGACTCACCTATGCCTCTAGTTTATTAATTTGACCTTTCTTTTCAAGTTTTTTGAATGTAATAAAAGTAACTTTGATTTGTATAAGAGAGTTGGAGAACTTTTATGTTGAGATCAATGAGATTAAAGTTGTGGGCACTGGAAATTTTCCTTTTGGTCCAAAAATGGTCTAAGTTGTGAAAGTTAAAATTTTGAACAAAATCAACTTTTATCAAAACTTTTCAAAACCATTTTCGAAAAGGATCACTATTTGACACGCACAAAATCAATCCTCAAGATGTACAACCCCTCACAAATTGGCCCTTAACTGAATAACACCGCTCAACATTGTAACCAGCTCTTCTCTTAGAGTAAAGATCACAACCGAGCTCTCAGGTAAAGAACAAACAAAGATGACCTGATCTATCACATGGATAGGACAGTTGAGTTGGAAGTGATTACGGTCGAACTTCAGGATGAAGTTGCCTACGTATTCCAAAAATGGGAATCAGGCCTTACGTAGTTCGGTTCAGGTTCACTTGAGTATTAATTCTCTTATTTTGCACTCTAACTTTTGCCAAAGTCGCCCTTTAGGGTTTTTAACCTTGTGAGCTTAGTTTTTCTATATTTCTAATTTTTCATGCTCTAACTTTTGCCTAGGTCACCCATCTGGGTTTTCGGCCTAGCGAGCCTCTTAGGGATAGTATTTCTTCAACTTGTCAATGTTGATCAGTTGTGAAAATTCCAAGCCATCCAGGTCCATGAGAATAACAGCTCTACCTGATCAGATAGTTTTGATAATGTAAGGACCAGTCCAATTGGGTCTAAACTTGCCCCTAGGGTCATAAATGGGAGCTTGGTTGTCTTTCAGCACCATATCTCCCTCTTTGAGATTCCGAGACTTAATCTTCTTGTTAAAAGCCCTAGCAATTTTGCATTGATAGCCCTGAACATGATACAATGCTTTTAGCCTTCTCTCATCAAACAACACTAGCTCTTCGAATCTGCTCTGTTGCCAGTCTGCCTCTGCTATCTAACACTCAGCCATAACTCGCAGCGACGGGACTTCTATTTCAATCGGCAAAACAGCTTCCGTCCCGTAGACAAGAGAATAAGGAGTTGTCCCTGTAAAAGTTTGAATTAAAGTTCTATAGCCCTAGAGTGCGAATGAGAATTTAACTGGCCAGTCCCTGTAGGTCTCAACCATCTTTTGCAAGATATTCTTGATGTTCTTGTTGGCGACTTCAATGGCTCCGTTGGTTTGCGGCCGGTATGTAGATGACTTATGAAAAGCCACATTGTATTTCTCCAACAAGTCTATCATCTCTTTCTTGAAGTGGGAGCCATTATCTGATATGATCTTGTTTGGGACTCCGTATCGACAAATGATATTGTTTCTGATGAACTTGGCCACGTATGATGCTTTCAACACTGCATATGATTGAGCTTCCACCCACTTTGTAAAGTAATCAATTGCCACCAAGATGTATTCATGCCCATTCGACCATTTTGGTGTGACTGCACTGATAAAATCGATTCCCCAGACTGAGAAATGTCATAGCGAAGTTATGTTGTACAGTTTTGACGACAAGATGTTCATGCGATTAGCATGAATTTGGCATTTATGACATCGTTGAACAAAACCAATACAATCCTCCTCCGTAGTGGACCAGTAGTAACCTTGCCTGAGGGCTAACATCACTCCGTTCATGTGTGCTCCACACTCTCCTCCATGGATGGCCTCCATCAGGTGCTTTGATTCCTCTTCTTCAACACACAACTTGTGCATTCCCAGATGACCCTTTTTGTACGTTTACCTCCGTAGATGATAAATTGGATGACTATTCGCCATATTCCCCTTTTGTCCTTGGCATTTTCCCTTGGTGGATAAATCTCATTTTCCAAGAAGTTCCAAATATCGTAGTACCAAGGGTTTTTGTCTTGCACTTCATCTATTACAGTGATAGTTTCATAGGCCGGCATGTATCTCTGCTCAATGATAATCGGACGCATTTGGACTCCAAGTGGGATGTCTACCATGGATGATAGAGTTGCCAAAGCATCAACGAACATGTTGTTCTCTATCAGTAGATGTGTGAAAGTCAGCTTTTCAAACTTAGGAATCAGAACGTCCAGAGTCTGGTGATAAACCTTCATCTTTTCTTTTTTGACGTTCCAATCTCCGTTTGCTTGAGAAACAACTAGGTTCGAGTCCCCAATAACATCCAATCTTTTTGCCCCTAGTTCCAGGACGGCTTCTAAACCAGCGATACACGCCTCATATTCTGCTTCGTTATTAGACACCTTGAACCGGAGTTTGAAGGCTAACGGTATATGGGAGTCGTCGGGTGCTATCAACAACACACCTATCCCATAACCATGTTGATTAGACGCTCCGTCAAACTACATTGTCCAATCCTCCTTAACTTGCACAATAGCTTCATCTGGGAACAGGTATTCTACCGCCTTATCCCCCTCTACTAGGTGATCTGCCAGGAACTCTGCTACAGCTCCCCCCTTGACCAACTTGCGGGGAACATACTTGAGATCAAATTCAGAGTGAAGAAGCAACCAACGAGCTAGCCTACCCGTAAATGTCGATTTCTTAAAGAGATATTTCATGGGATCTAATCTCGAAACCAGAATTACAGAGTGAGCTAACAAGTAGTGCCTCAACTTCTTAGTAGCCCATACCAAGGCTGGGCAAGCTTTCTCCAACGGAGTGTAGCGGGTCTCGTAATCTAGCATTTTCTTGCTCAAATAGTAGATGGCTTTCTCCACTCTATCCTCAGATTCTTGAGCAAGCATGCATCCCATAGTCCTGTCTGTCACTAACAGGTACAGAATCAAAGGCTTTCCCAGCTCTAGCGGCGATAACATAGGTGGATTCTGGAGGTACTGCTTAATCTGCTCAAAAGTGAATTGACATCGGTCATCCCATCGGAATTTCTTTCCTTTCATCAGGAGACCAAATAGTGGTTCACAAGTCAAGGTTAATTTGGAAATAAACCTTCTTATGCATTGCACTTTACCCAGAAAGCCTCGCACCTCCTTTTTAGTCCTTGGTGGTGGCATTTCTAAGATGGCCTTGATTTTGGAAGGATCTACCTTGACGCCCCTCTATGTGATTAAAAAGCCCAGCATTTTCCCTGCTATTACGCTGAAAATACATTTCTGTGGATTCAACCTTAGTCTGTATTCTCTGATCCGTTGAAAGAATTTCTTCAACGCGGTGTAGTGGCCCTCTCTTTCTTTGGACTTGACAATCATGTCGTCCACGTACACCTCGATCTTTTTATGGATCATGTCGTGCAGAATGGTGGTTGCAACCCTTTTATAGGTAAACCTTGTATTCTTTACCCTAAACGACATAACCCGATAGCAGTAGGTATCCCACGACGTAGT
>JAXFYN010000203.1:336338-472022 GCA_036172215.1 Camellia granthamiana
GTAAACGATTCAAGAGTCAATGTCAACCACTTCCTTTGATCGATCCATAATAGGGAGGAGGTTTGAGAGTCTTTTCATGTTGCATTTATTGAACTTATACACCTTGGTTCATAGGCCATCATGCAATGAAATTGCAACGATTGATGGCTTGTGAATTAAGCTTGCCACTTCTTTGAGTTGTTTTGATGATAAGGAGGGGTAAGGTGTACAAACATACCTTGAGAATATCCTGTTTTGTGCTCTGTATGCTTTCTGTTGCAGCAAGAAGAACCAATCATTAGTGGCCGGCAGACCACTGTTTCTGGACGGCAGGCTACCATTTATGGTCGATAGGCCATCACTTCTGGCCTACTGGACACTTTTGTCAATTAAGCAACAGCTTTTTTGGAACAGAACAGAGTAGTAGTTGAGGTGAAAGATGTTCTACTGTGCAATAGAAGCAATCTGGCAGCAGAACAGTGGAATTTTCAGGTGGGGAAATTCGTGCATGCATGAGCATCCCTCACTTCCTGGGGCTAATTAGTTAATTTAGTTACTTTATTTCATGTTGTAATCAATTAGTTAGCTAATTAGAATTTTGTAAATTAGTTAATATGTGTAATTAATTAGTTAGTTCCAATATGTAATAATTAGCTAGAATAGTTAATTAGTTGTAATAGCAAGTTAATTAGCTTAGCCAGTTAGTTTATTCACCTCCTGCGCAAGGGCAAGCAATTGTAATAATGTGTATATCTTCCAACCCCACGTCTTTCTCCCTTTTATTTAACTGCTTATGATGGTTAGATTAGGGTATCATGTTTTGTTTAGCATCTCTCATGCCTTGCATCCATTGTCTTGCATGCATTAAGCTTAGCGCATCATTCTAACTTGCATGTGTAACAGGTCCGCGAGGGACCTCACGGGTTACAGTTCGGACTCAATTTGTCACGGTTCTAAATCTGAACCAAAGAGTCCAAATCCGGCAAATCGTTTTGAGAAAACAGATTTTTTTTAAAGAAGTGCCAAACATGGACTGCTTTGCCAGATACAGAGTCGCCACCTAAATATTTTTTTTAATGGGGGAATTTAGGAAACCCTGACTCGGTGCCCAAGGCCACTTGTCCGTCATCACCAAAGTTGCCTCGGCTCGGGAACTTGGGTACGATTGCGGAAGGTCAGCTATGAGCACCCCCTCTCGCCTGATCCGAAAATCGGCCTCTACTAACCATGATATCCGATTTTGAAAACGTCTTGTGTTCTTATTCTGGTTATTAGCCTAGATTTACTATGTTATGCGCACAGCAAACAAGTATAGACCAAATCGCCCAAATTGGAACAAAACATTTCATGTTGGTTTTAAAAATGGTTTGCTACTTGCAAGTAGGCTAAAATACAGATTTTGCCACCCTCAAGTGGGTTTTAGGAAATGTGATTTTGCCACTATCTAGTGGGCTTTAAACTCACAGTTTTAATGCATTATTCCAATTTAGGTAATTCAACCTCCATCCACAGGCATTCAAGCAGTTATATCACATAAGCAACTAGCCTCATGATAATCATGCTGTCATGGCAACACTCACACGCATGCAAGGATGCTAAAGCAAAAGAACTTACAGAGTACTCCAAGCCAAACAGAAACTAGTTAGTAATCATATGCATGATCCTAGTTCACGTTCAAAATGGCTAATGTAACACATGCAAGGATGTGATCTAGACAGGCTCGGCTAATTTACAATGACATGTAAAATGCTGCGGCTAACACGTATTCAATTTGGAATTGAAGTACAAATGTAGTTAGAATGATGCGCCGAGCCCGGTGCATTCAAGACAAATGTATGGATGCACGCATGTATAGCATAAGGTATGCTAATTTAAATATGCCCTAATACTAACCATCAAAAGCAGGTAAGTAAAAGGGAGAAAGAAATAGGGGTTTGGAAGACATGCACCCATGCACCCACACTTATTACAACACTGCCCTCGCTCGCAGAGGCCAAAAGAATAATACAATTTAATTAACCTACAAGCTAATTAATTATTACAGACCACCTAATTAATTGACAAATCAATCGAATATAATTAAGCAGTAAACAGCAGCCTTGGGAAGAGGGTCCAATGCATGCGCGCTTGGTTCTGCTCGGAAGTCACTGCCATGCGCAAGATGCCTCTGCTTTGGCTGTTATTCTCCTCTGAAGACTGCACAAATCCCAGGGTTACTTCTCTGAGTGCTGTAGAACACCACCGGCTAAAGAGATTGGTCACCGGCCATGTATAATGGTCACCGGCCACAAAATGCTCCATCGGCCAACAATTGATGGCCGGTCGGCACTGAAGATGGCCGGCCGGCCAAATCTTCCTGCAAAAACTGATTTGACAGCAGCAGAGGACAATACTTGGCATAACAATGCATTCCAAGCAATGTATGCACCAACCACAATCCTTATCATGTGTATGACTCAATGGAGGATGGGCCTCGATTCTCGGACCACCAATCACGTATTTCCATGCATGATGGCCCAAAGAATCAAGTGTGCATTTTGATATGGAATGCAATGCACATAAACACACAAGGAGGCTTAACATCTATTACAAGCAATTCAAGAGGCAAAGCATGCATGCCAATGCAATGCAATCCTAAGCATGTGAGCTAGTATGCAACCATGGAAATGCAAAGAAGCATGCAAGGCATACCATGGTCATGCAAGACATGCAAGGCATGAGACAATGCAACCCACAAGTATGCAAGGCACAATGTGGGTGTTCAAGCATGCAAGCAAACATGTGACTTCATTCAATCATGCAACTTCAACTATGCAACAATACACAAATATGCAACAACATACAAGGTGAGCATGCAACAACATGCAAAGGGGTGGACTTGAACTAATATGGATAGCTCGCAAGCATACCAAAATCAGTGGCCAATGCCAAGGGAGTGAAGGTCAACACACACACACATATGCATGCAAGCATGGTCCAATTCCTAAGCATAAAGGGCCAACTTCTAAGCACTCTTAAAAGGAGGTAAACCTGGACAACTAGCATATATGGAAAGCTCTGAAATCCTGTTTATAGAAGGTGTTGAACCAATTAAAGAAGACAAGCATGGCATGCAATTAGTCCAAGTACCTAAGGCAAGCAAGCCAAAATGTAAGGTAGCTATACAAAGCATGCCATGGTCGACCAAAGCATCCCAAAATAGACTTCAAGCATACCAAAACAAGCATGGAAGCTTCACAAAGCTTGGCCAAAAACATACTAGAACAAGGGCTCAAAGCATAAGACATGTTAAGGCTAAATGATGGCATTACAAGATAGGTATGCAAGGCATGCAAGGTGTGTCTAAACCAATTGAAAATAGAGCTATATTATGACATAATAAGGACAAAAATCAATTAAGGCATGGCCAACATGAACCTAAACAATATGCTCACATATGAGGCAAAAATGGTCCTTTTCAAGGACAACAAGGAGAGGGGGTGGCCCTCTCCTTCTTGGGACCTCAAGGCACCACCCTCACCTCTGAAATCCCTCAAGATTTCAGAGCTAAGGAGGCCCAAACACAATGGTTCCGGAGCTCAACCAAAATGGCACAAAACAAGGGCCAAACAAGCCTTAAGAGGGGTCAAACAACCCCAAAGCTTGAAACACCCTTAAGCAACTATTTAGAGCAAGCAAAAACAGAACTTTTCTATGTTATATGTTAAGCTCAAAAACAATTGTAAGGTAGGCAAAAATACAATGCAAAAATGGGGTAAAAAAGGACAAAAGTCTTACCCTTGTAGACCCCTTCAAGGATGGAGTTCCAGCTGCTTTCCTTAGCTCAAAACCAGCTCAAATCCTCTGAAAATAGCTCCTTAATACCTCAGTAGCTCAAGGAAGGTGTAACTCTAGGTGTTTGTGTGCAAAAATAAGAGTAAAACACCTTAAGGCAAAAAAAAGAGGGAGATAGAGATAGAAATAGATACAACTATGCTAACCCTAAAAACCAGAGCTCTCCTCTCTATTTTTGCTAACCCTCAAACAAAAGAGAAGAGGCTCCCTCTTATAGAGCTCAATCTTGTAAGCTTACAAGACAAGCTAAACAAGAGGGAGATCCCTCCATACACATGTATGGAGGGGAGCCAAGTGCATGCCAGCTGCACAAAAATATTTGCAAAAGCAGATGCACAGTAGTCGGCTGGCCAAAAGTGCAATTGACCAAAAAAAGATAGCCGGCCGGCCAACTATAGTGCCGGCCGGCCAAACATTTGGCTGGTAGCAACAAAACACAGCCGGTGGCCTCAAGCCATGGCCGGTGGAGTGTGAGGATGGCCCACAAGCCATTCTCTGCCCCTCAAAGGCAAAACACAAGTGTTTGGTGCAAAACCAGACACAAAACAGTCGAGTCGAGGGATCTTGAGGCAAGGCGCGTAGCCGAGACCTCCGGGAACTCAAGACGAACACAAGCAAGGATGATCACCGGGTATTCAAGCGGTGACATCCAAGTCTTGAGGACGGTCAAAAATGGGGTGTCTACAGCATGGTTAGTTAATACTTCTTTGAATACGTGCTTTGAACGCATACTATCAAAATTGATTCACATGTTATGTTAAGTAGCCGAGCCTATTTAGATTGTATATCGCATGCGTTGCATTAGTCATATTGCATTAGTTAGGATCATGCATTTTTTTTAATTCTTTCATCTTTTTGGCTTGGAGTACTAGGTGAGCTTTTCTTTGCTTTAGCATATTGCATTGTGTGTGTTAATGTTGCCATGTAAAGCATGTTCACTATGAGGCTAAATGCTTAAGTGATAAACTGTTTGAATGCCTGTGGATAAAGGCTAATTTCTTGAATTGGAATAATTTGAGCAAATGTTCATATGCGATCACTTTTTCAAGTGGTACATATTCGAAACTCTTTTCAAACAAACATAAAACTAAATGTTCTAATTCTTGCAAAATTAGTCTACACTTGTATGTGTGCGCATCAAATAGAAATGTTAGCCTAATAAATTGGAACAAGAGCATATAATGTAAATAAGATTCACATCATGATTAGTAGAGGCGGATTTTTGATCGGGCGAGCGGGGGTGCTCAATTCATCCCATCTTGTACCCAAGTTCCCGAGCTGAGACAATCTTAGTGATGACGGACACGTGGCCTTTGGTACGAGTCATGGGTTTCCTAAATTTCTCAAAAAATATTTAGGTGGTGACTCTGTATCTGGCAAAGCAGTCCAGTTTTGGCAATTTGATTCAAAATTGATTTTTCAAAAGATTTGCCGGATTTAGACTCTTAGGTGTTTATCTATTTCACATTGCACTTGTGAAATCAGATTCGGAACCGCAGGAGTCTGATACTGTAGGGCTTATTCGTCTTGCAAAAGGAGCGCGAAAAGTCGAGCTACAGTTTCTGGCGACTCTGCTTGGGAATTTAGAGAACTTGACTCAAATTTCATGATGTGAAATTTTGTCTACACTGATATGTTTCTTTGCATTGCATTTGCATTGGTGCGCTTAAGTTACTGTGTTTGCCATCTGCTTTTCCTGGACGATTTGCCAGAGGCTTGCCCAAAAGCTTGCCAAAAGGATGACCGGTCATGGGCTCTGCCATTATGGGAACACAACCCTTGGATCTGGACTACAGCTGTATTGTTTGATCCTCCTTTCACTTCTTGGTGTTAGGTGTGAGAGGTATATTAGATGGTCTTGCTGAGGTACCCTTTTTGACTATTTAGCCTAGTTACATATCGAAAAGCCATAGAGACTGTTCCAAACTAGAACGCTCACCCAAAATGTAGGATTGCATGAAAACTGCTTTGTTTGAATAGTGAACCCTAGTTCCCGATAAAACTAGGACAGGGTAACCCTACCCTCTCATAGGAGTGTTTTGGCACTCACTTAATTGGTATGTGCTTTACAGTGAAACTGTACATGAATGTGCATATCAGTTGCAAGTTTGGTATTTGTTTTGGGAGCAGAATTCAATGTGAAGTACAGTCCTACAGCTTTGATCATGTTTGTGTTGATAGCGTCTTAGCTGAGGTGCTGTGCAGTTTCTGATTACTGCTATTTTTGCTTTATTTATTTTACTAGGTAGTTTAAACACCATAGCTTCAGAAAGTTTGGATATCCCCCAAGAACTCTGGACTCGAGTTAGAAAACTTTACAAAGCCAGGGATCTTGTTCGGGGACAACCCGTGTTTACCTCACTCGCGGCGGTTACAAGACGAAGGAGAATCAGGCAGAATTCACCGGTTCAATTTTTACAGTAGTCACCCCTCAATTCACCTCTGTCCAGTCAAATTTGGCAATTGTCACCTACTTCTAGCCCAACATGAGATCACTCGCCTATTCCAATGACACAGTATCCCCCAGTCAGTATGGAAGAATTGATACATCATCTGTAGCAGATAGTTGAAACCCTACAACAAGATGCGGCCTGTCAGGCCGAGGTAATAACCCGACTACAACAACAGTAACCACAGCCGGCTGTGGTCTCTGTATCCCATGCATCTCCCACGGGTCTTCTAGCACCCGGAGCCACTGCTCATACTGCCAATGTCCAAGAAAACCAGGGCAATCCAGCACAACCAATCCTAGCACAAGCCTCAAAACCCTTGTTTATCAGACTAAGGCATCATTTGAGTTTGAGGTTGACTCAACTGTACTCAAGGTTAATAAACTAAAAAAGTTATTCAATAGAGCACAAGGGGTTAACTCCATCCCGGACATAGAGGACGGGTATACCGATTCTGTAGTGACATTACCAGATCGATTTAAAATGCCGCACATTGACCGTTTTGACTGTTTTTCTAGATCCGATGGTTCACCTACGACTGTTTTCAGGCATCTTATAGCCAATGGGCTTAACGAGACTACATAAGCTGTCTCTCTTTGGCCGTACCATGTTAGGTATAGCGGCCATATGGTATGCTAAGTTGGAAGACTCCGTCAAGCCGAATTGCGAAGAGATAGCTGAGGCCTTTGTAGCACAATATTTGTACAATACACAGATCGACGTCACAACTCGTGATCTCGAAGCAACACGCCAAGAGCCGAAGGAGGGCTTCTCTGAATTTTTGACAATGTGGAGAGCTAAAGCCTCGATGATGACCACGAGGCCTTCCGAGAAGGATCAAATCATGATGGTTGTCCGGAATCTACACGACAAGCTGCTGCAAAAGATGATCATCCTACCTTTGTTTACATTTACAGAACTCCATAAAATGAGAGTGCAAATCGAAGACGCCATGAAACAAAGGCTTATTACAGATGAGAAGGAGCCGGCGAAAAGATCGTTTGTTCATAGTTCCAATGTTACCGGTGGTAACACAACTACGAGGCCGTCAGATGTAAGCGTTGTCACCACAACCAAGACTGTTGACCCCTTTGCCAACAGAAGCTCACAAACACTGCCCAACCCTACCCAATCCTAGAGGACTTTCAACCAACTGTACATGACCCTGTCTCAAGCTATGAAAGTGCTAGTCTAGAAAGGGCACCTCAAACCATTAGAACCCCGCACATTGCCTGATCCTCCTCCATCCAAACCAACCCCGCAAAATACTGCGCGTTTCACCAACAGTATGGTCATGACAGTGACTAGTGTTGTCGCTTGCATCATGAGATTCAAGATCTCATTGACAACAAGGTGATCGCTCCACCTCAAAAACCAAACGTGACCACAAATCTACTCCCAGCCCATAATCAAGTCCCCCTACCTCGAAATCTCAACATGATCCATACACTAGCCACCCCTTATGACCCCAGCATATATATTACCTCCTTCTACCTACCAAAATCGACGTTGTTCATTCTAGAAGGCGCAGATTTATGCATGATGGACGCGTTCAACCCTCAACCCAAGCCTGTGGTGATGCTTATAGTAGAAGGGGAGTCAACCTTGCAGCAAGGTACTAAGTGTCCTGAGGACTTATCTGACAGGGTATATGATCCACATTGCTACATTGTGTCAACTGGTCAAATCAAGCCAGAATTGCTGTTGCCAGCCTCGGTAGACATCAATGTGGTTAGAGAAGATGGCCTGAGCCAAGGGTTGGATGATCTAACAGAACTCAAGGAGGATTTGGACAACCTGCAGTTCTTTGACAAACAGGATCAGGGGGATGTATATATCGGCTGGTTCGACTTGAACGGATCAATTAACAACTCTGGATGGTGGAGTGATGAGCCAGATAAGGAGGAAAGAACTAAAATAAAAATAGAGGAAAAGGAAATGGAGATCGCTATAGTGGCCGGAAGGGCCGATAAGAAAGGAAAGCTACTGGAGAATGCTGGCATGGAAAGTTCAGCCCAGAAAGTGGGCGTTGTGAGCACCGTAGATACAGAACAGGAAGTTGCATTGAGGCAGTTTGAACAATAAAGGGTTGAAGACAACCAGGAAGCTATAATTGCACAACACCTTGTGGGAGGCACCTATGATGTGAAGGTGATACAGGTAGAGTTGGACAACTATTTGTCGGCTACTCAGGGCGAATGTTGGGACGATGATGATCTACATCTAGCCCACACCGACGAAGACTGGGGGGAGTGTTTTCTAGACAACACATGGTATGCTAAAGAAATAGACCATCTGACGAGAAATGGGCGGTATTTTAAGCCGCCACACTTAGATCAAGTAGAAGCATCTAGAAAAGATAGAGAGGCCGAGATACAAAAAAAGAAATAGTTGGAAGAAGAGGCAGTGTTGAAACAACTCAAGAAAATCCAAGCTGACATCTCCATCTGGGGTCTTTTCATGGCCTCCCGTGTAGTATTATCGACAATGGACAAGGCTAAATTGTCCATTGATACCACGCCTGAACAGCTTGTGGGATTGATCTTTCCAAGTGGTGCCAAACCAACTCTGACCTTCTCTGACAAAGAGCTGCCCCCGGAAGGCTCAGCCCACAATAAACCTTTGTATATATTTGTGGAGTGTAGGGAGAAATGAGTGCCGGTAGTGTTGGTAGATATCGGTTCGGCCATCAATGTTTGTCATTCTCGCACCGCCTATGCAATTGGCCTCAAACTAGCGGACTTTGTTCCCACAACCCAAGTAATACGGCCATATGATAATACGAGCAAAGAGGTCATAGGCAAAGTGCAAGTCAGAGTCTAGGTGGGCCCAGCTGAGCAAGAGGTCGAGTTTCATGTCTTGGATGTGCTAGTTACCTTTAATTTGTTATTAGGGAGGCCCTGGTTACATCATGTGAAGGCTGTCTCCTCCACTCTCCATCAGATGTTGAAGTACCCTCATGGGGGAGTAGTGGCGATTGTTTTTGAAAATTCATCCATCAATCCACCGCCAAAGGTGACTATACCAGTGCTGGAGATCAACCATGGTGAGGAGGATGTGTTCCTCTCTGGATTCACTTTGGCTGAAGCCCGAGTAGTGCAGACCATTCTGGCCGCAGGCAAAGACATGTACGTCAGCGCCCAGTCTATCTATTTCATGAACAAACTGCAGCATGTTCCAGGAATAGGACTCGAGAGAAGTGGCCGGAAAGGCTTTGCAGCACTGACAGATGTGCCGCACAACCCACATGCCTTTGGACTGGGTTATGTGCCCACCAAAGAGGACTGGATCAGAAAAGGAGAAGAGATGAAAGATAGAGCCAAGGCCAAACAAGCCGGGAAGCATTATGAGCTCATCCACAAGCCAATCTAGGGGACACTGAATGGCCGTTTTGTTCAGGAGGTAGAAGATTTCCCTTTTTACAGCTTTTTCGAGCCTTGGGTGAATTCATCAAAGCAACGTGTTCTTGGGTTCAAGATTTTCTTTGATCTGCAGCTGCAGGACAGTGATAATGAGGAAAGGACTGAACCAAGAATCAAAGTTAAACAGTGCACGGAAGGTGACTCGGATAGCAGCGAACTTGGAGTAGTGACAGCACTGGCTTGTCTCCTAATAGATCTTGTGGCCGACCTAGAGAACTTGGGGGATAACCTTACTGTCTCTATGATCAGGGAAAAACCGGGTGTGAACCCAACTAGTAGCATTTTGGATGCATCAGGGGCACTATCTCTTACCTAGCAGCTGGAGGAAGGCTATCTGTTCATTTCTGAATTGGGTAATGAGCTAGAATCTAATTCCACTGAGTTTGTGGGGTCGGGATCAGATTCAAGTTCTTCTGAGTCTGCGTCTGGTATTTTTGGGGCTGGTAACCCGATACCAAAGTCCTGTCTAGGTCTTCATTTAGCTTTTCTTTTGAGTTTGTAACCGAAGATCTGGACTTTTGAATGAGAACTCTGCAAATTCTGTGTACTTCTCTATGCCATTGGTTTATTGTATTGACCAAGATTTTCAGAATTTAATGAAAACGAGGGGGAAGAAATTCCCCTGGCTTTGAAAGACTTGATTAATTGAGATGAGGAGAGGTTTGCTAAACCCATTGCTGATGAAATCATTGCCATTAATGTGGGTACTGAGAAGGATCCGTGCCTGGTCCAGATCGGGCCCACGTTGTCTTTGGAGGAGCGAGAGCGTTTAATCACTTTGTTAAAAGATTTCAAAGATGTTTTTGCGTGGTCCTACGAAGACATACCTAGAATCGATCCTAAGATTGTACAGCATCGGATCTCTCTTGACCCCGAGTCTCGACAAGTCAAGCAGAAGCTGTGTAGAATTCGCCCGAACTGGGCGCTGAAAGTCAAGGAAGAGGTCACCAAGCAGATCGACGCAGGGTTATTGTTAGTATTTAAGTATCAGACTTGGTTGGCCAACATCGTCCCAGTGCCGAAGAATGATGGCAGAATCTGGGTGTTTGTAGACTTCCGAGACTTGAACAGAGCCAATCTGAAGGATGACTTTCCTCTGCTGCACATTGATGAGTTAGTGGACTTCACTATGGGCCATGCATTGTTATCATTTACGGATGGGTTTTTTGGGTACAACCAAATTCTGATGGCACCCGAGGACAGAGAGAAGACCGCATTTACTACGTTGTGGTGAACCTACTGCTACCGGGTTATGCCGTTTGGGTTGAAAAATATTGGAGCTACCTATCAGAGGGCTGCGACCACCATTCTGCATGACATGATCCACAAAGAGGTCAAGGTGTATGTGGACGTCATAATTGTCAAGTCCAAAGAACGAGAGGGCCACTACACCGCCTTAAAGAAATTCTTTCAACGGATCAGGGAAAATAAATTGAGGTTGAACCCGTAGAAATGCACCTTTGGCGTAACGGCAGGAAAAATGCTGGGCTTTCTAATCACACAAAGGGGCTTGAAGTAGATCCTTCAAAAATTAAGGCCATCCTAGAAATGCCACCACCGAGGACTGAAAAGGAGGTGCGAGGCTTTCTGGGTAAAGTGCAATTCATAAGACGGCTTATTTCCAAATTAACCTTAACTTGTGAACCACTATTTGGTCTCCTAAAGAAAGGAAAGAAATTTTGATGGGATGATTTATGTCAATTTGCCTTTGAACAGGTTAAGAAGTACCTCCAGAATCCACCTGTGCTGTCGCCACCAGACCCGAGGAAGCCTTTGATTTTGTACTTGTCAATAGGGTGCAAACGAACCGAGCCGAGCCGAGACGAGCCGAGCTTTGCTAAGCTCCAGCTCAGCTTGTTAAAGAACTGGGTTCAAGCTTGGCTCAGCTCGTTAATATTAATGAAACTCGAGCTCGGCTCGGTTCGGCTTGGCTTGATAATTTTTTTTAATATTATTTATATTATTAAATAAAAATATTTAAATAAAAAATATTATTTATATTATTTAATATATAAAAAATGCATTTATATTATTATTTATATATATTTATAGATTATTTAATATATAAATAATATATTTATTATATAATTTAAATAAAGATAAACGAGCCGAGTTTGACGAGCTGAGCTTATACGAGCTCGAGCTCGACTCGTTTACTAAACGAGCCTAATATTCGAGCTCGAGCTCGGCTCGTTTACTAAACGAGTCGAGCCAAGACGAGCCCTTAATGAACCGAGCCGAGCCGAGCTTGTTCATGAACAACTCGGTTCATTTGCAGTCCTACTTGTCAGTAACGGATACTACCATGGGATGCATGCTTGCTCAGGAATCTAAAGATAGGGTGGAGAAAGCCATCTACTACTTGAGCAAGAAAATGATGAATTACGAGACCCGCCATACTTTGTTGGAGAAAGCTTGCCTAGCCTTAGTATAGGCTGCCAGGAAGTTGAGGCACTACTTGTTAGCTCACTCTGTAATCCTGGTTTCGAGATTAGATCCCATCAAATATCTCTTTAAGAAACTGGCGCTTACAGGTAAGTTGGCTCATTGATTGCTCATTTTCTCCAAATTTGATCTCAAATATGTCACTCGCAAGTTGGTCAAGGGAAGAGCTGTAACGGAGTTCCTAGCAGACCACCCGGTAGAAGGAGATGAGGCAGAGGAATACTTGTTCCCAGATGAAGCCATTTTGAAAATTAAAGAGGAAACTTAGACGATGTACTTTGACGAAGTGTCCAATCAGTACGGTTATAGGATATGTGTGTTGCTGATAGCACCTGACGACTCCCATATACCTTTAGCCTTTAAACTTCGGTTCAAGGTATCCAACAATGAAGCAGAATATGAAGTGTCTATTGCTGGTTTAAAAGCCACCCTGAAACTAGGGGCAATAAGATTGGATGATATCGGGAACTCGAACTTAGTTGTTTCTCAAGCAAACGGAGACTGAAAAGTCAAAGAAAAGAAGATGAAGGTTTGCCATCAGACCTTGGATGTTCTAATTCTGCGGTTTGAAAAGCTGACTTTCACGCATCTATTGAGAGAGAACAACATGTTTGTTGATGCTTTAGCAACTTTATCTTCTATGGTAGACATCCCACTTGGAGTCTGGATGAGTCCGATTATCATCGAACAGAAATACACGTCGCCTTATGAAACTATTGCTGTGATAGATGAAGTGCAAGACAAAAACCCCTAGTATTACGATATTTGAAACTTCCTGAAAAAGGAGATCTATCCATTAGGGGCAAATGCCAAGGACAAACAGGGAATACGGCGTATGGTCATTCAATTTATCATCTGCGGAGGTAAGCAGTATAAAAGAGGTCATCTGGGAATGCATAAGTTGTGTGTGGAAAAAGAGGAATCAAAGCGTCTTATGGAGGCCATCCACGACGGAGAATGCGAGGCCCATATGAATGGTGTGATGCTGGCCCGGAAGATTCTCAGGTAAGGTTATTACTGGTCCACCATGGAGGAGGATTGTATTCGTTTTGTATGATGATGCCACAACTATCAAATTCATGCCAATCATATGAATATTCCGCCGTCAAAGCTGTACAACATGACTTCGCCATGGCCTTTGTCAGTCTAGGGAATCGACGTTATCAGTGCAGTCACATCAAAAAGGTCGAATGGGCATGAATATATCTTGGTGGTGATTTGATTACTTTACAAAGTGAGTGGAAGCTCAGTCCTATGCAGTGTTGAAGGCATTGCATGTGGCCAAATTTATCAGAAACAATATCATCTGCCAATATGGAGTTCTGAACGAGATCATATAGATAACGGCTCACATTTCAAGAAAGAGGTGATACAATTGCTGGACAAATACAACGTGGCTTTTTCATAAGTCATCTACATACAGGCCACAAACCAATAAAACTGTTAAAGCTGCCAATAAGAACATTAAGAACATCCTATAACAGATGGTTGAGACCTATAGGGACTAGCCAGATAAATTGCCATTCGCACTTTGGGGCTATAGAACTTCGATCCGAACATCTACAGAGGCAACCCCATATTCTCTTGTCTACGTGATGGAAGACGTCTTGTCAATTGAAATTGAAGTCCCGTCAGTGCAAGTCATGGCTGAGTGTTAGATAGCGGAGGCGGATTGGAAACAGAGCAGATTTAAGGAGTTGATGCTGTTTGATGAGAGGATGCTAAAAGCAGTGTATCATGTTCAAGGCTACCGGTGCAGAATTGGTAGGGCATTTAACAAGAAAGTTAAGTCCTGAAATCTTAAGGAGGGAGATATGGTGCTGAAAGACAATCGAGCTCCCATCCATAACCCTAGGGGCAAGTTCAAACCTAATTGGACTGGTCCTTACGTCATCAAAGTTATCTGGTCAGGAGGGGCGGTAATTCTCATGGACTTAGATGGCCTGGAGTTTTCACAGCCGATCAATATGGATAAGTTGAAGAAATACTATCCCTGAGAGGCTTGCTAGGCCGAAAACCTGAAAGGGTGACCTAGGCAAAAGTTAGAGCATGAAAAATTAGAAATAAAGAAAAATTGAGCTCGCAAGGTTGAAAACCCATAAGGGCGATTTTGGCAAAAGTTAAAGCGCAAAAGGAGAGAGTTAAGACTCGAGTGAACCTAACCCGAACTACGTAAGGCCTGATTCCCATCTTTGGGATACGTAGACAGCTTCATCCTGAAGTTCGGCCTTAACTATCTCCAACTCAACTATAGCGATTCCAGGTTTGATCCTACTCTTGTAGTATCCCGGACTCGGGTTTGATGCTTTCATATTATTGTTTACCTCTCATTCCCCTTGCATCCTTTTAGAATTGTCTTTTGAGTTGTTGTTATGCATTTGGAATAGGTTGGTTACTTGTTTTTCCAAACCTTTGTTGCCCAGATTTTGGCTCTTGCGCTCAAACGGGCTTCACAAATTTCCTCTTCTGCTCAAGCGGCCGTTCTTGCACTCGAGCGGGAATTGTCAAGTCTTAGTAGTTTTATAAGTCTGCAAATACTGGAGAATGCATTAGATGCTCGAGTGTCCAGTCTCACACTCGAGCGGGTCTTCATCTACAAAACTTCTGGAAGTGTGTATTTCACGCTCGAGCGCAACTTCTTATGCTTGAGCGGACCTTTGTGTCTAACGCTCGAGCATCACTTTCCACGCTCGAGCGGACTGCGTGTATAATAGTCTGTGAAAATGTCATTTTGAATCACTTTTTGATTTCTCTCTCTCTCTAAAACTTTCCAAAAACCTAGATCTACACTTTCTCTCTCTAAAACTCACATTCTCTCTTAGATTTCATCTAGATCCATTGATCTTTTCACCCTAGTGCCTTTGAGAAAGAGGTAGAGTGCATGTTTTGATCCAAATAGAAGTGGGTTTCGGTGTTCTTGGAGTTTCTCTCTTGTTTGGCTCATTTTCTTCCTTTGAGATAGGGATCTTTTCTACACCTTCATATGTTATTTAGCTTAGTTATTTGTTTCTTGTGTAACAATGATGTGATTTGAAAGTGTTGTAAACAAACCTAGAGTTTGGGTATAATATGGAAAGATGGATTGTTGTTGAATATGAAATAAGTGAGTTGGGTTGTGAAAATGAGATTATGGTGGGTCAAAATGGTTGAAAATGATATTTGGGTTGATATTTGGAAAAAGGGGAATTTTTGCCCTAAAGTGATCATGATAATTATTTTATATAAATAATTAAAATTGATATTGAAAAAATGAAATTGAGAGTGTATTGATATGAACAGTGGGATTGGTTATGTATTAACTCACTTTTTGGAAGGTTAAATAAATTATCTGTCATGAGATTGAATATCTGTTTAGAAATAACTGTATTGGGCTATCGGTGGAGGATAACTAGGATTGTTGTAGAAATTGCATGAGGATTAGGCGAATTGAAACTAATCTCTTGTTATCTGTCATTGAATATGACTATGTTTATATACATTGTACATGTATGATTATTTGGGAGTGGAAAGGCGATGTGCTCTATTGTTTGACTTTGTGTTTAAATATATTACATATGTATGAATGATTGTTTGGAAGCAGAAAGGGGATGGACTCCATTATAATTAAGTTGGCCGGAGTATCCTCAGTGCAAGTCTCGAAATTATACATGGGTGCCTAGCCCGCAGATGAAATATTCATAAAATGGCAATTGTAGTATTTGTATAGCCTAAGTTTACATGGGTCCCGTTTGACGGCTGCCCACGGACGAAATATCCGTGAAAGAAAAGTTTGAATTGTTTATACGTGGATGATATGATTATAGAACTAATGAGTTGTAGTCTCATTTGGATTGTTAAAGAGATGATGAAATCGGTTCATGTAGTGAAATGAATTGAATAGAAATGGATTAAAAATTGAATTTGATACCTTATGACTATATAAAGTGTGGGCGCTCTATCATTGACGTTGTGTATGCATAGTGTACTTATATCTTCGCTAAGTTTCGTATATCGTGTTAGATGATTCCTACTGGGCTGTGGCTCACCCTATTTGGGGATAACAATTTCAGGTATTGAGGGCATGTCTCCACCAAGACAATAGCTAGGAGGGACTTTTGCAAGCACAAGCTTCTTGTTTTGATTATATATTGTTTTGATTATATATTGTTTTGTTATAGCCAAGGGCTTATTTGTAAGAGCTAGTCTCTCTCTTTTGTTGTAACCAAGTCAAGGCTTGGAAAGATGTAAGCCGATAGGGCACGTAATGATGTTAAACTCTTTTGTATCATTAACTTCATAAAATGAAAAGACTATTTACTTTGATGTATGCTATTAATTGTGCATGCCTTGGGTTGTATTTATTGTACTATTTTGAGGGTGTTACACAACTGTCATATCCATGTGTCTGATCAGGTCATCTTTGTCCATTATCTGAGAGTTCGGTTGTGATCTTTATTCTAGGAAGAAGAGCTGGTTACAATGCAGAGCAGTAATAGTATTCAATCAGGGGCAATTATGATCTTTCGATTTAGGGTTGTACATCTTGAGGATTGATTTTGTGCGTGTCAGGCAGTGATAATTTTTGAAAATGGTTTTGGAAAGTTTTAATAAAGGTTGATTTTTCTCAAAATTTTACCTTTTACAACTTAGACCATTTTTGGACCAAAAGAAAAATTTTTAGTGCTCATAACTTTAATTCCATTGATTTCAAGATAAAGTTCTCTAACTCTCTGATACAAATCAAAGTTGCTTTTACATCATAAAACTTGAAAAGAAAGGTCAACGCAATAAACTAGGGGCATAGGCGAGTCAGGTGCTCCTGCGTCCTCTGCTCGTGCTTGTGGAAGCTTCTGAAGCCAAAATGGGCCCGGTTTGTGCCTCATCCTCGAGCCAAGCCAAGCACTCGCCAGAAAGGGCATAACTAAAACTAGAGGCAGGGGCCAGAAGCTCTCTCGTCCTCCAAGCAATGAGGTACCTAGCCAAGTGTGAAGCACGAATCAAGAATGAAGCTGGGTATTCTACCCCCTTCTCTCAGCAGGTCTGATCATGCCCGAACTGGCGTCTGAACCAGAAGGGAAAGTAGAACACGCAGTGCGTGAGGCCAATCAACTGTATGCCAGGCTGCAGAGTCATGCTGTAACTTATCTCAGTTAGATGAAGCCAGAGGCAATGCCAAGCTATGTTAGCTGCAGACCTGCTGCACATCTAGTTGCACCATCATCCCTCGTTGGGAAAATCCACTAGTCGTTGGCAGAAGAAATAAGCTCGAGCTAAATACTCGAGGCAAGTGTCCACCACCTTTAGCTTATCCATAGGCCATACTTGGGAAGGGATAAAAAATAAGAGAGATTAAAGCATAGAGAGATGTACGTGGAGAGAAAAGTAAAGAAAGGGCTTTGAAAGAAAATAGAGCATGGGTGCCGAGTGAAATGTGAGCCATATATCAGAGGGTATGGGAAACAATACCTGAAGAAGTAATGGACTTCCCGCAAACCTAGTAGTCTCTCTCCGATGAAAAGCATCTAAACCTATCACGGTCTCGGCCAGCACCGAACTGATGCAACTCTTACCTTCTTTCATACATTGGACCACTTCAATCAACCGAATACTGGTTCCACCGTAACAAAGGGCAAGAAGGAAACGCGCAAGCATACATAAACAGAGGACATGTTGCCGAAAACCTCGCCAAAGGAGGTCGCCCATGTCACCGATGTCAAAAAATCGATGAATCAAGCTGGGTATGTCTAGTTCTCCATCATGGGCCAAAGATCGAGCTTCATGCAAAGTGAGCCCACACATTCGTCCCAAAGCTTGGGCATGGCCAAAACAGGGTTGAGGTATGATTTCTTCATCACGCTAGGTTTCCATCAATGCCCGAAATCCTTCAAGAGTCGGGCACATTTCCTATGTTTCGAAGCGAAATACATGTGTAATCGGGTCCCAACATCTGGCCGCAACATGAAGGAACGGAGAGCAAAGCGGAGTGTGGCTTAACAGAAAAGTGCATTTATGCTGAAACCCTAAAAATTTATCTTTTCCGTGCTGTCTAAAGTGGCTATTTAATCAGTGAGCTTCTCGGCAAGGAATATCTCCATTTGTGGAAGAAACAACAGCTAAAATGAGTTTCTAGAGAAAAAATCACGAAAGATGACCTTTTGTAGAAGATAAGACTGTAGTGGAGGCCAGCTGTCAGCTCTCTGGAGGTTCCTCCCATTAGTGGCCGGCAACCCACCTTTTGTGGCCGGTAATCCCCTTTTCTGGCCTGTCGTCCACTTGTGTGCCAAGCAGATGTGGTAGACTGGATTTGTCTCGATCTTTGTGTTTTGAGGTCTTGTTTTGAGTCTTTTTGTCTTAGCAAGTGTGTATATCTGTGTTTGAGTTGTTTTTGTTTTGCTTATTGAGTTGTATTTTGTATTTTGATTGTTGGTCAGCTCATTACCCGATTAAGAACATCATGCCAATGCAAGTTTTCATTTTCAAAATTTAATTCCATTTCCATTTCATGCAAAAATGGTGCTCATGATGCAAAAACAATAACAATTTTCATTAAAAAAATATATTAAAAAAAAACTACGAGGTTTTATTCCGATTATGTTTTTTTACAAAAGGAGTACAAGTTTCAAAAGCAAAAGTAAAACCTATCTGAACCTATACATGTGCTAAGCTACCAAACTAAAAGAAACTAAGCAAAAAGTACAAAAATTGGCGCCAGTCATCTCAAGCTCGAGAGGCCCTCTTCGTCTTTTTCCTCGGAGGGGACTCAGGGGCACTGTTTCTGTCAGCACCGCTGTCAAAATCAGACTCTGAACCAGAGTCGGTATCATCTCCGGTCTCGACCTTAGAGCCTGGCTCGGCGTCATCTCCGCTTCCTGCCTCAGAGCCCGCCTTGGCGTCATCTCTGCTCCCGGACCCCGAGCCAGCATCATCATCTCCGCTCTCAAATGACTTAGAATGTTGACTCACTACCTCCTCGGAGTCACTAGTCTCAGTATCATCATCGCTCAAAATGGGCTCTGAGGGACTGCTCCGGCCTCGGGTACCCCTATCCTTGCCTTGACCGCAGCGCATATCTCAACCACGTGCTGGGGCCTATCTCTCTCTCCTCCCTACTGCTGGAGGAGATGCTGCCGGTGCTGCTGCTGCTTCTGCTGCTGCTTCTGCTGCCACTGGTGCCCTAAGTATAGATGCCCTAAGTATAGATGAAATCTAGAAAAATAGTTGTCAACATATCAACTACAACGTGTGTATCAGATACAGGCATAGAATGCGGAATAAGCATCATGTAGAAACTAGATACAATATGAGTATAGTGTGCCAATACAGTGTATCGGTGCAGTTTGGGAAAGACTCCAGTTGAGGTGCCAATGTATCATGATAATGTGGTGCACAACAAAGTTAGTAGTGAAATGCATGCTAAAATGGAGGAAATTACCTGAATACCGTGGAGACCAAGCAGCGTCTCTCTCCTCTACACCATGGCAATCAGAGAAACGACCAGCTTGAAGAGGCTCTCTGTATACTCCGTAGGTGCCTGCAAATGCATTTGACTGATCAATATCTAGAATAAACATATCTGAAATAGAAATGTGGGGTGCAAATTGTAAAGTGTAATCCATACCCGAGGTGCACCTCGAGCTCTGATATATCCGTGCCCTGTCTCAGCCGGCTCAATCGGAATCTGGTAGGTTGTCCCGGTCAGCCGCCAACATGTAAGCGCAGTGGGAATCTCTGGCCAATCGGTAATCTGCTCAATAGGAGGGGCCCCTCTCGTATGGGCCCTGATCACTCGAGTTGCCTCACCCGCCACAAGAGCCCCTGCTGCCTCGCTTGTGCGAACGCCCGTTAGAGGGGGCATGAGATGAGTTTGGATGAACGTCGCGTAGTCGCCCTCCGCTCTAAAGAAGTCAGGGTCTAGGCCTACCTTGAACTGGATGATCGCCTCAACTGAGAGGCTGTCTATTGTCCTCATAAACGCTGGGGGTAGCATTAGAACATCACAAATCGGACGAGCCTACGGTCTAGCATGTAAATCGCTCACTCTGAATCCAGGCCTGGCAGACTGGGCCTCCAGGGAAATTTGGAAACGGGATGTAGCCAAAGCCCTAGCAAACTGGTCCCTCACACCAGCCGCGTCGTCGCCCAAGGCTGCTATGTGATCTGCAAATAGAGAATGTATAGATTGTTAGTTGTCGTCAGTTGCCGAAGTATGAATCAGAGTAGTGGTAAAGGAAAAATGACTGTGAGTTTCAGGTTACCTCATCGGCAACCACCATGTCGAAATATCCAAGGAAAAAGGTGAAGGTCGTGTCATCGCGGTTCCGACGCTGGCACCGACCGTCATATCGTTGTGAGTACAGCAACATGGGGGAAATCTCCTCCATAGGCTCTGGAGCCAGAGCTGGGAAATAGGCATGGACCCGCAACTACAAGGAAATGGCAACAGTGCTAGCAACAATGCATGAACAGATGTTATACTGAAAGTGCAAAGCAAAAAGCACAATGCATGAACAGATGTTATACAGAAAGTGCCAAGCAAAAAGTATAATGCCTGAACAGATGTTATACATAAAGTGCAAAGCAGAAAAGCACAGTGCATGAAAAAATATTAAACAAAAAGTACAAAGTCAGAAAGGTGTAGTACATACCTCCCAGGCTCTCCAGTAGCCTCCAACTCACTCTCCCTCATCCGGGAAGTGGAGCTCATGTAGCCATAGAGGGTGGGTGAGGCCAGCTCCACCCCAGTCGTAGAATTGGACCCAGGACAGGGTCACGAGGGAGCTCAACAAGTACAAGCCTACCAAGTGGAAACATTAAGAAGCCCCGAGCATACTCCTCCACCTCCTCTGGTATCTCGGGCTCGCTCCCGCGAAACTGGTCGGTGAACCAGCTATACCCTTATCATCTCTAGTCTATACAGAGGTGGGTATGCTCCCAGTAGGTAGATCCAAGCGGCCTCCCACTCGCCCATATCTGTGTCGAAGGGGATCAGATCACCCCCTACTCCTAAGCCTGTGAGCATGGCAAAGTCATAAGGAGTCATCGTCATCTCCCCGATGAAAGAGAGGTGGAAAGAGTTGGTAGTGTCCTACCACCTCTCCACCAACGCCTCGAGAAGAGTCCTGCTCGCTATGTGTCGTGAAAGCCCAGAGCAGAATAGGCCAAAGTTGGCCTCTTTAATAATGTCACAGACCCCGGGTGGGGAGCTCATCATACTAATCTATCGCTGTCGTTGCCCCATACCCCTTGCATGCACGGGAGTCCCCCTGTAGCAGAGGAAAAGTGAAGCAAATGAAAGACAGTGATAAAAGAGCATTCAGATAAAAGGCAGTGTAAGAAATATAGTTAAAGGAAAGGCAGGAATGCATGAAAATAAAGTTCACACCTTGGTAGCACTGGAGGAAAGGTAGGAGTCCGGCTCCCTCACGAGCGAAATCACTGAAGCGCCTGATGTCTCCGGGTGGCAGTATGTGTGTGCGGGGATGATAAGTCAAGGGATCAAAGGGCCGTACCCTCAGCGGTAATGGCTCCAACTCGAGCTCTAGAGCAAACTCTGCCTTAAGATCAGCTGCGATGTCCTCTGCTGTCTCACCAGCCTCGGCAATCACCGGGTCCTCAAACTCAGCAGGGGGTGATAATGGAGGTGGAACCTCAGAAGAAGCCCCGTCATAAGGAATATCATTCGCCATCTGGAAAGTGGGTGAAAAATGAAGAAAAATGGGTAAACTTGGAAAAAGTCAACCCTAGGAGAGAGAAAATGGGAGAAAAAGTCAAAACCCGGTGAAGTTCACAAAACCCGAGAGAAACTAAAGGAGAACAAACCTAAAGTAGTGAAAATGCAGAAAAAGCGACGAAATCAAAATTTGATCGGTTCAAAGTATAGAGAATCAAGAGGGTTTTACGAAAAAAGTTTGCGTGGGGCGTTAGAAAACGTGTATAAAGTGCAAATCTAGATAGAGAAAACACCTAGAGAGACAGATGGAGGATTTTTGAACTTGGGTGTATGTGAAATTGAAGTGTGGATGTGTATATTTAAAGACCTGAGGCAGAAAGACCTTTCTGCCCCGAAAAAAGCACGGGTGGCCGGCAGTTGGCCGGTGGTCTTCCCTTGTGGCTAGCAGGTGGCCGATGGTCCTCATTTGTGTCCTGGTGCTGTTTTGTGCCTCTGTTTCCCAAGTAGTGTATGAGATGTTCTTTTTTGGGTTCAGATTGATTCTTAGGGAGCTTAAAACTATGTTCCGGTGCGTGAATGTGCCCTACTTGCCAATATGAACGAGGTGTATCCTTTTTGAACATGTTACAAAGTCTCCGAGAGGTAAATCAGTGGTTGTCACCAAATATCATTTTTATTCGTTTTGTCAAATTACATCTTTGTTCTCTTCTGTTGCATAGAATGTGCATTTTCATATACACTTATGTTGCACGCGTACCCTGCATCAATCATGACTCATGCATAGAACATGCTTTCAATTTTGCATAGAATATGCTTTTGTTTTTCTTGCATAGAACATGCTTTCAATTAATATCATACATCGACTGTCTATCTTGCATGGAACGTGTATTGTCATTGTATTAATTTGTAAACTTGTTCACTTTGTACATCTATCGCACTGGTCACTTTGTGAATCTATCGCACTTGTTTACTTTGTGAATCTATCGCACTTGTTTTTGTGCATCTATCGCACTTGTTCATTTTGTGCATCTTTCGCATCTGTTCACTTTGTGCATCTATCGCACCTGTTCACTTTATGCATCTATCACACTTGTTCACTTTATGCATCTATCGCACTTGTTCACTTTGTGCATCTATCGCACTTGTTCACTTGGTGCGTCTATCGTACACGCCCATTCCTTTTTGTATCTTTTGCTCTTATCTTAGGACGTGTGAGACGCAATCCTGGGCGGGTTTTATCTCGAGACCGCTGAAGCGTGGCCCCAAGTGATTTTTATCTCAGGACGCGTAAAGCGCGGCCCCAAGCGATTTTATATCTCAGGACACGTAAAATGCGGCCCTGGGCAAGTTTTATCTCGAGATGCGTGAAACGCGGCCGAGCGGTTTTTATCTCTGGACGCGTGAAGCATGACCTAGGCGGATTTTATCTCGAAACGTGTGAAATGCGGCCCCGAGTGGTTTTTTCTCTTCTTCTCATGATTTCAGTGTGATTAGAGTATCTCAGGACGTGTGAAATGTGACTTTGAGTGGTTCTTATCTCGCAACGCGTGAAACGCTACCTTGAGGGGTTTTGTCTCTATCTCAGGATGCATGCATTAAGCTCGACGCATCATTCTAACTTGCATGGTTAGTTAATATTATTTTGAATACGTGCTTAGACCGCATGCTATCAAAATTGATTCACATGTTATAATTCAGTAGCCGAGCCTATTTAAATTGTATATCGCATGCATTGCATTAGTCACATTGCATTAGTTAGGAGGATCATGCATTTTTCTAACTCTTTCATCTTTTTGGCTTGGAGTACTAGGTGAGCATTCTTTGCTTTAGAATATTGCATTGCGTGTGTTAATGTTACCATGTAAAGCATGTTCAACCATGAGGCTAAGTGCTTAAATGATTAACTGTTTGAATGCCTGTAGATGAAGCTAATTGCTTGAATTGGAATAATTTGAGCAAATGTTCATAGCGATCACTTTTTCAAGTGGTACATATTCGAAACTCTTTTCAAAACAAATATAAAACCAAATGTTCCAATTCTTGCAAAATTAGTCTATACTTGTATGTGTGTGCATCACATAGTAATGTTAGCCAAATAAATCAGAACAAGAGCATATAATGTAAATAAGATTCACATCATGATTAGTAGACGCCGATCTTTGATCGGGCGAGCGGAGGTGCTCAATTCACCCTTTCGTACCCAAGTTCCCAAGAAAAGACAATCTTGATGATGACGGACACGTGGCCTTTGGTACGAGTCATGGGTTTCCTAAATTTCTCAAAAAATATTTAGGTGGGGACTCTGTATCTGCCAAAGCAGTCCAGTTTTGGCAATTTGATTCAAAATTGATTTTCCAAAAGATTTGCCGGATTTGGACTCTTGGTGTTTATCTATTTCACATTGCACTTGTGAGGTCAGATTCAGAACCGCGGGAGTCGATACTATAGGGCTTATTTGTCTTCCGAAAGGAGCGCGAAAAGTTGAGCTACAACCACCGTCAACCTCAACTCAACAAGCCACATCTTTCACTTCGTCCAAATCTGGTTTCAACATCTGATCCTATCAATGAGCCATCCATTTCGGCTCCAACTCAACACATTTTGCCATCTCAACACCAACGTTGCCGCTGACTTCTGAATGCTCCCGCTAGTAGAACTTGAAGCCAAAAGTGCCAAGGTTTTGAGGCATCGGCGTACGATCTGGTGAATCCCCCCCATCACTCTACCTATAATCCGATTTGGCATTGGACTAACCGTCGCCTCAACCGCCGAAAACATAAGAAGAAAACCTATAGTAGTCGAAGATTTACTAGCCGACTTGCCCAACATAGTGACACTTCAGTCTACTCCTTCTTTACAATCCCAGCCAAAGCCAAAACCAAAAAGGGTAAAAAAAGGCCAACGCCAAGGCTAAAGTCACCACCATACCTTTAGATTCCGAGAAGGATCTTGAAGATACATTCCCAGTATCCAAACTAGCCGACGTTGAAAAAGAGGGGTCAACCGAGGTTGAGTCATCCGATGCACCGTTGCCAAGAAATCGAGATCATAAGGTTTAGAGGGTAGGAGTAGTTTCCACCCCGAAGAGACCTGGGCTCTGAGGTTTTGGTTGGAGACCGACCTCTTAAGGCTAGTGATAGCGCCGTCAAGAGCCTTGAAGTCGGTGATGCTCTGTCAATGGTTGTTCTCCTGCAGGCCGACGTGAACTAGATAGCCAACTTCACCAATACGAGAACTTTGCCATAATGATGCGGCACTCAGTCTTGGTAAGTTTCTTGACTTATATCTTTCCATTCAACTTTTTATTCAGTGTTTCACACTTAGCATCAAATTCTAACTTGTTTATTTTCTTACAGGCCATCCAACACACGGATTCACATGCGGTCAAGGCCGAGTTGGTGAAGAAGGACTTAACCAAAAAGACTCAAGAGAAGCTTCTAGTCTTCTTTCTTCACTGAACAAGGCCAAGACCCGCATTCACAAGTTGATGGACAAGGCCAATGCTGCCGTGTCTGCCCATAGCAAAGCCGAGGCTGCTGCCAAGATAGCCGAGGACGCAACCAAGGCAGCCGAAGTAAAGTACGTCGAGGTTGAGGTGAAAGTCGCTGAAACTAAGTCCAAGCTCAATGAGGCATTGGGAACCAAGGAAGCTGAGGTCAAGGCCGCCGATGAGAAAGCGTATGTGGAGGGGCAGGCCGGTATTCGGGACCAGTATAAGAAGCAAGTTAATTTGGCCTGCAACAAAGGCTACTATCCTGACTGGATGGCGGCATTGAAAGAGCTATCTATCCTTGAGGACTCGCCACTCCATGATATCAACTAACTCAGTGTGCCATTTCCTCCATCGCCAAACCAATCCGAAGATGAGGCTGAAGAGGAAGAAACCGACGCCGACAAAGAGGCGAATGCTGCTGTTGGGGCCAAGTCCCCAACTCTTAACGATCAGGTCCTGGACTTGACCAAAGAGGAGAAGGACGAGGTTTCCAAAACCACCTCTCCCTAAAAGGCTACCTTTGACACCGAAATCCTTGCCGTCGAGAAGAACTTGGACCAAACATTACTGGAGATCGACGTTGAGGTAGAGGTGGAAAAGATTGAACTAATCACCGTGGCTGATACAATGCCAAACGCCGAGGTGGATCAGCTGGAGGACCATGCTGATACTTCAAAATTTTTTCCTTTTATTCTTTGGTTGTACTTTTTCTTTTCTTCTGAGCAGTTGGAATATTTTCTTTTGAACAACTTCTGTTTTGTCGGGTCGATGTGCTTCTTTTGCAATTGAACATGTTATTCCTTCAATTCAAGTCTTCTTTTTCTTCTAAGTTGAATGTTGCCTTTTATAACTGCTTTCTATATGCTTGCCATTTTCTCTATCTTGCATGTTTCTACACTTAGATTTTTTCTTATCTCTCAAAGTTTAACAACTTAGTTCTTTACTTCAGATCCAAATACCTCAGATACACTATCTCAGATTAGAACTGACCAATCATCTTGGATATTCTCTCTAACATTTATCTTGGATAACTGCAATGTGTGAAATTTTTCTCAAAAATTTTCACAAGTGTTATACTCACTCATGTTTTTGCATTATCTTGAATAGTATCTCTAACATTTATTTCAGATAACTTCAACTTGTAAAATTTTTCTAAAACTTTTTGCAAGTGTTATATTCACTTATGCTTCCTAGCCCCTAATTTGAACCTAAGTATCACTTATATTCACATTAAGGTTGCATCACCTGGTTCTTGCCTAAGTTTTAATTTAGACATCCATGACTGAGGTCATTGCATTTAACTTGCCCAAACTAAACACTTAAGGCTTGACCTTAGTGTACCGAGAGTACTAGATATCTCGGCTTTTCACACAAACCAACCAAAACATGGATAGTTTCACCTTGTTCCACTTTGAAACATCGCCTTATGCTTAGTTCAACTCTACCACTATGACAAGTCTAAGTTAGTCTCCTTGTTCACCATAGGAACATTGCCTTGTTTCTCATGGAAACATCGTCTTGTACTTAGTTCAACTCTGCCATCATGGCAAGTCTAACTTATTCACCTTGTTCACCATGAGAACATCGCCTTTTACTTAGTTTAACTCTGCCGTCATGGCAAGTCTAACTTAATCGCCTTGTTCATTATGGGAACACCGCTTTATACTTACTTCAACTCTGCTGTCTTGGCAAGTCTAAGTTGATCACCTTGTTCATTATGGGAACATCGCCTTATACTTTCTCTATTGTATCTCGCAATCACAACTTTTAACAACATTTTGTAAAACCAAAAAATCAATACTAGTATTTTATTAATACTTCGACTAAATCAATTCAAATTACAATGATAAAGAGAAAAAAATCAAACAATCAGTGATAGAAAAATTTCAGATTGCTAGTATTCCAAGGTCTTGGCAATTCCTTGCCATCAATGTCTTCAAGCCGATATGTGCCACTGCCAGCGACTAAGATGATGTGATATTGTCCTTCATAGTTTGGACCAAGCTTGCCCTCTCTGGGATTCTTCTTGTTGCCAACGACCTTTCTTAGGATGAGGTCTCCTATTTGAAACTCCCTAGGATTGACCTTCTTGTTGTATGCTCTGGCAAGTTGTTGCTGGTATGCCCCCAATCGAACTGCTACTCTTTCTCTTCTCTCTTCAATAAGGTCAAGATCTCGAGCAAGGTATACCTCATTTGTTCCATTCTCCACTCCTTAGGTTCTGATTCCAAGGATACCAATTTCTAGTAGAATGACGGCCTCTGTGCCATAAGCCATGGCAAAAGGAAACTCACCAGTAGATCTTCTTGGCGTAGTTCGATATGCCCATAGAACATTCGGTAATTCCTTCACCCACTTGCCCTTGGCAGCTACCAGTATTTTCTTGATTCCATTCAAGATGGTCTTGTTGGACGCCTCGACTTGACCGTTGCTCTGGGAGAAGTTGGGAGTGGAATAGTAATTCTTGATTCTATACTTTCCACAAAAGTTCTTGATCATCTTACTATCAAACTGGGTACCATTGTTTGCCACAATGGCTCTAGGGATCCCAAATCTGGTAATGATGATTTTCCAAATAAAGTTCTTTACATCTACATCTTGAATTTTGGCAAGGGGTTCAGCCTTTACCCACTTTGTAAAGTAATTAGTTGCTACAAACAAGAACTTCCTCTGTCCAATTGCGTGGGCAGTTGTCCAACAAGATCCATGCCTCACTAGGCAAATGGCCATGGATTGGATACTGGATTTAAATCTCAAACTGGTTGGTGTATCAAAGGTGCAAACGTTTGACACTTTTCGCATTTCCTTACATAGGCTTCGACATCTTTCTACATGTAGAGTCACTAGTATCCCTATGATATAGCTTTGTGAGCAAGTGATCTGACCCTTACATGGCTTCCGTATACTCCCTTATGAATCTCGTACAAAAAGTCCTCTACTTGGAATGGGTGTACACATCGCAGTAGAGGTCCAATAAAAGATCTCTTGTATAGATGGCCTTCTGCTGACAGACAGAACCTGGCTGACTTCAATCTGATCTTGGGGGCTTCCCTTCTGTCTTCTGGGAGCTGGCCATCTCTTAAAAATATGACTATGGCGTCCATCCAACTGAGACCTAGCTCTAAGCACATTGCTTCATACTCTGTTATTAGAGGTTCAATACTTGGGCCAGACAGGTAATCCACCATAATTATTATTGGCTCGCCTAACTTTATAGCACTAGCCAGGTTTGCTAGGGCGTCAGCATGGCTGTCGTCATCTGCACTAACCTGCCGCAGCCAACAGCTTTGGAATTGTGCAAGTAACTTGATGACCTCCTTTACGTAGGCCACCATCCTTTTATCTCGAGCTATGTATTCGTCTGTCGCTTGATTTACAATAAGTAGGGAGTCACAAAAGATTACTTCCTCCTCAGCTTCCATCGCTGCTCCAAGTTTTAAGCTAGAAACTAGTGCTTCGTATTCTGCTTCGTTATTTGAGGCCTTAAACCCCAAATGGATGGACTGTTCTATCATTCGTCCATCTGGAGAAACCAAAACCATTCTTGTCCCCGCCCCCTATCGGTTTAAACTACCATCGAGAAAGAGGTGAAAGGAGTCATCGATTTAAATATCGTAAGGTTTTAACTTTTTCTCACTCTTCTCCTTGGCCTGAATTCTAAGTCATACTAACCTAGAACTACAGCCCATCGCGTCACTCTGCTTGTCAAGTCTCCATGTTGTAGCAGAGACTTTAGTGGATGCTCTATTAGTACCACAATCTTATGGGCTTGAAAATAATGGTTCAGGTTCTTTGAAGCCATTACCAGAGGAAGTGTCAATTTTTCCAAAGGCAAGTACCTGAATTTTGCCCTGGCCAGGGTCTTGCGGACATAGTACACTGCCTTATGCTCTCCCTCTTCCTCTCAGATTACCACGGCACTAACAGCGTGGTTTGAAACTGCTAAGTATAAGGACAACTCTTCTCCTGATGCCGGGTTTGACAATACTAGTGCTATTGTCAAGTACCTTTTCAAGTCAGCCAGGGCGACTTTGCACTTCTCTATCCACAGAAGGTCTGTGGCCTTCTTTAACAACTGAAAGAATGGCTTACATTTATCTGAACTTCGACTAATGAATCTGTTCAAAGCTGTTGCCTTACCGGTCAAAATCTGGACTTCCTTTGCTGTTGTTGGGCTCTTTGGATCAAGGATGGCCTTGATCTGAACTAGGCTCGCTTCAATTCCTCTCCTGGTTACCAAGTACCCTAGAAACTTACCAGATCCTACCCCAAATGCACACTTTGAGGCATTCAGCCAAAGCTGGTATGCCTTCAATATGTCAAAAACTTCCTTTAGGTCTGTCAGATGATCTTCTAATTCCTTACTCTTGACAACCATGTCGTCAATGTAGACTTCCACAGTCCCTCTAATTAACTCCTTAAACATCTTGGTAACCAACCTCTGTTTTGTCGCTCCTACATTCTTCAACCCAAAGGGCATCACCCTATAACAGAAAAGTCCTTTGGGAGTGATAAATATTGTCTTCTTTTCATCTGGGGCATACATTGGTATCTAGTGGTACCCTTTGTATGCATCCATAAAGCTCGTTCTTCTATGCCCTGATGTGGCGTCAACATGCTGATCAATCTTGGGGAGGGAAAAGCAGTCCTTCGGGCATGCTTTGTTCAAACTAGTGAAGTCTACACAGACATTTCACTTGCTATTCTTCTTCTTTACTACCACAATATTGGACAGCCAGGTGGGGTAGTTCACTTCTCGAATTGCTTATGCCTTTAGCAGCTTCTCCGCCTCCTCTTTTATTGTCTGGACATGGACCAAAGTTGGTCTTCTTGCTCTTTGAATCACTAGCTTGGTCATTGACTCCTGTCCATATTAAGTTTGTGGCAAGTGATCTCAGGACTGATCCCCAACATCTCATAGGGTGTCCAAGCAAACACTTCTATGTTTTCTCTCAAGAAAGTCTCCAGTTTCTTTTTTTCTTCCTTGGCTAAGCCAAGGCCAAAGAGGAAGAATCGCTTCTCATCTCCTTTTTGTACAAGAACCTTTTTCAAAGATTCTTCGCTCTTGTCGGTAGGTTCTTTGTCGACGTCATCCAAGACCTCACGGTCTTCGCTTTCAATCTCTACTGTCTCTATTTCCCTTACATTGCAGGTGTACTTCATTACTACCATGGAGTAATTTTTTGCCTGTACTTGGTCTCTCCTTACTTTTTCAATCCCCTGTTCAGTTGGAAATCGCAACAGTTGGTGCAGCATTGAGGGAACAACCCTCATTGCATGCAACCTAGGTCTTTCCAGAATGATGTTGTATAAGGAGGGGGTATCTATCATGGTAAATTTTGTAATTACTTTCTTGGTCCCTGCCTGCATCTCTAGACTTGTGGCTCCTATAGGCTATGCCGGCGTCCCACTGAATCCGACCATAGAACTATCGAATTGCTCTAGATCATCTTTGTAGAGGCCGAGCTCCTTGTAACATCTAACGTAGATGATGTCACAAGAGCTGCCTTGATCAACTAGGATGCGCCTCACTTGGCAATCTCTTACTTTCAATCTCACCACCAGAGCATCATTATGTGGATGCTATACCATGTCAAGGTCCTCTTCAGTAAAGGATATCATAGGCCCCTAAAGTCCACTTGTCTTGGGTTTCTTCTGCTGGACCTGGTAGATATGCTGCAGATGTCTTACCCTTTGAGCCTCCCCTCGAACTTCGTTTTCGTTGACCTTCAAGTAAATCACATTGATCACCCGTGGTCCCTCTACTTGTAGCAATAGTGGTGGCGGTGGTGCTGCCGGCACTTTGGCCAGTTTTGCCTACTCCTCTCTTGTTTTTGCTTCATCGATTAGCTCTCTCAGGTGTCCCTGTCTGACCAAATCTTCCAAGTATGACTTCAGAGCCCGGCATCCCTGGCCCATGTGTCTGTATTCCTTATGGTAAGCACATTTCTTCCTAGGGTTCTTGTCTATAAACTCCCTCAGGACCTTCTGCGGTGCCCTATAGTATGGCTGGTTCCTAATTCTCTCCAAGACCTTATAGACGGGGATCTTGAAAACTGTACTTACTGCCTGCATGGATCTCAACCCTAACTCCAGCCTGTCAACACCAGTATTTCCTCAACCTCGCTTCGACTAGCCGTTTCTCCTTTCTTATTTTTATGCACTCGTCTCCTCAGGCCTTCATGTCTTCCTCTACCCTGGCGTATTTTGATATCCATATCATTAATTCCTCCATGTTCTTCGGGATTGTCTTTGCGAGTGACTGCTGAAGTGGGCAATCGTCATCCAAGTCGTTCATAAAGGATACGACTGCGAGTTCCTAGTTACAAGCAGGAATCTGGTTGTAAACATCATAGTACCTCTTGGCGTAGACCCTAAGACCTTCGTCATCGTTGATCTTCAAAGCCAATAGGGAGTCTACCTTTAATGGATGCAACTTGTTTGTAACAAACCTGACCACAAACATCTCAGCCAGGCCTTCCCAACTCTTCACGCATCTTTTTGGGAGTTTGTGGAGCCAATTTGATGTTATTTCCCCGAATGACAACGGAAATACTTTGCAAAATAGCTGCTTATTCCCACTCGACAAAGCTACTGAATTTAAATATAAACCAACATAAAAGTTTGGGTTAGACTTACCATCATAAACCTGAAACCTCGGCATACTAAACCTCTTTGGTGTTTCAAACGCATCTAACTCCACTGAGAATGGCGTCTTCGGTTGGACTTTTGATGTTATCTTGGCATTGTGTCTCTTCCTTTGGAGGTAATCTCTTAGGTCCTCCTTCGTTCGTCTAGAAGCTCGGCTGTCAATCGACTTCAGCCTTTTCAGCGCGCTACATCCATTGTTAGGATGTGTTCTCTTGGACTTCTCCACGTCCACTGTATCATCAAAACAAAGGCCTTGGCCTTGGATCTGCCGGGATCCCCTGACATAGATCTCATTGGTCCGCGGTGTTCTCTATGACTCTCTTTGTATAGACTCTGTCTTGCTGCCATCTCGTGATTGCCGATGTGAAGTTCCCTGTCCCTTAGCGTGCTGTGGAACAACGGGCACTGTCTTTTTTCCTTCCTTCTGGACACCGACCTTGGCTGCTGGTGCCAGTGCGTCCTGTAAGGGAAACGCTGGTTGCATCACGTTGTTTTGTATCATGAAGTTGACTACTATCTACAAGTTTGTCAACTTGTTCACCATATCCTTCAGTTCCTTATCCCTTCTCAGGCATCTATCTTTCCATACCTAGAGATAGCTTTTGTGGTAGTACTCATCTTGACTACCCTTTTTGTTTCCATTTCGGCCACGAGCGACATTGTTCGCCTCAGGGTCGACCTCCTGTGCTTTTTCGTTATTGTTCCCTCCTCTAGTGTTAGGACCCATATGTTCCCCCTCCTCACTGTAAAGATCATCCTCGATTCTCACTTCATGTCCGTTGTTGGCCATCTATTCTTACTTGTTTCCCACAGACGGTACCAAATTGTGGGTGTTGATTTTCGACCACACAACCAAACAGGAAACTTAGCTTGAGAGCACGCGACAGAATAGATTAAGCCAACCACGTGCCAACAAGATAATGAAAATACAGCGGTGGTTTGTCCACCTGTGAGCATTCCGACAATCAAGTCAGTCAAACAATTTCTCAAAGATCTCACACAAGTACTTAATGCACAAATTTGGAGGTTTGTATCGTTTCCGATAAAATAAAAAATAAAATAAAAAACGAAGGTTGATACTTAGTCTAACACCCAACATGACAAATATGAAGCACTTGCAAATATATATATATATATATTTTGCTAAACAACACACAATAGGTCCGCCAAAAGTAAGGTTGATTTTTTTTTTTTTTTAGATATAGAAAGGAAAAGATAGTTTAAGGTTGGTTTGGAAGGATGGTTAGGAGTAAATTAGTTTATTAAAAAATTAATAAAATAAAATGTCATATATAAATTATAATTATTATTTTTTTTTATGAAACTATATAAAAAAAAAAAAGATTCATCTCAAACAAATTTTTTTTTTAACTACATTAAAATAATTAAAAAAAAAAAAAGTTAAAAAAATTCATCCCAAAACAAAAGCTAACATTCCACAAATTTTGTGGTTGTAAGGACATATGGCATCATGTGATCATTACATGGTACAAAAAAGGTCACGTCCAACCGAATTGTTTGATCTCATACTATCTGTATAAAAAAACAAGAAGAGATTATTTTAATTAAAAATATCTAAATTATAAAAAAAAATTGTTTTCACTCTATTTATTTATACATTTTTTTATATAAAAAAATCTAAATATATTGAATTTTTTATTGTATACTAAACATTATAATAATTTATAATCAAATATTAAATTTAATCATAATGTATATAATATTATATATATTTATATTCAAAAGACATGTAAAAGAAAACATCAAACGGACACCAAAAAAAAAAAAATCTGAATTCAATTTTTTTTAAAATTAAAATTTTTATTTTTCGTATTTTTGGTAATTTTTTTTAATATTTTAAAAAAATATTTTACTTTTTAGACATACTTAATATAAATACAATTAAAAGTATAATATTTATAAAAAAAAAAAAACTTTAAAAAATTCACTAAATACCAAAAATTTTAAAAAAAATATGAAAATTCGGTACATTTTTGTATTCTTGTGTATTTATTATTTTTTACAAATATTTTATTTTTAAGGTACACTTAGGTTATGTGCATTTAAAAAGTTAAAAAAAAATAACTTATAATGTCAAAAAATAAAAAACTAAAAACAGAAAAATATGAAAAATAAAAAACTTAATATTTAAATAATTAAATTCAAAAAATTAAAACTAAATAAGATGATTAGTAGTTAAACTAAACCCCCAAAAACCAACATTCTTTTTCTCTGTTTTTTGTTTCCTTTTCTTTTTTTAAATTATTAGCAAAGCATGGGATGATTGTTAAATTTTAGGACCATTGATCCATAAATCCAAAAAGGTGGACCCATGTCGGGCTTCGCGGGCTCTTATCAAAATTCAAAACGGCCTGACCCGGCTCACGAGCCAGAAAATTATGCCCAGTCCCGGGGATATTTGGGCCTTGGGGGGCCGGGCCAGTGGGCTCGGGCCTGGGCCGAGCTTGAAGATTTTTTTTTTTTCAATTTTTTTCACCAAAAATGACATTGGGCCTCGGCACGGGTCAGGCCTCCGGTTGGGCTTTGAGTGGGCCTTAAGCGGGCCACGGGCCGGGCTTGGATTCGCTTCAAAATGATGGCCCAAGCACAAGTTTAGAGTCCCGGATTGGGCTCAGGCCCGGGCCTAACCTAGCAGGGCCCACCCCGGGCCATGAGCCACCCACGAGTCGCGGACCATTTTTACACTCCTAATGTGGATCAATCAGCCCCAACTTTATTTTAATGAATATGAAAATCCTATTGAATAGGAATTTACAAATTTGTTCATGTGGTTTACTGCATTAGCCACATTAGAAAAATACATTAGTCACATTTTTAAAAAATATATACTAAGAGCTTTTTTATTTATTCTGCATTAGCCACCTTTGGAAAATACACTAAGGACCACGTTTAGAAAATACACTAGCCACATTTCACTTTTAAAAAAAGTACACTAAAGGCTTTTTAATTTATTCTGTATTAGCCACATTTGAAAAAAAAAAAATTAAAAAAAAACACAAACACACACATTAAGGGCTATGTTTGAAAAATACACTAGTCACATTTTGCGTTTAGAAAAAAGTACACTAAGAACTTTATTTGTTCTGTATTTGTTACGTTTGGAAAATATACCTACCACGTTTGGAAAGGTCACGTTTGAAAAATACAGTAATTATGTTTGGAAAAAGTACATTGAGGGCTTTTTTATTTATTTTGTATTAGCCACATTTGGAAAACTAAGAACTTTATTAGCCATGTTTGGAAAATGTAAATGCATTCCAATAAAAAAAATGAGCCCAACAATTAATAAGGGCAAAAACATCCAAACATGACACAATAATATATTATATATGATAGAAAATGTTTCAAGTTATTTTCCATTAATTTGAAGATAATTTATAAGTACACCTTTTAAAATTTATTAAAAATATTGATTTATCCCTTAAAATGAAAATTACACCCCACACTTTGAGATTTCTAATCATATAACAAATGGCTATCTTTGTTAATCAACTATTAAGTCAAATTAGCGGAATATATAATGTAAGTAACAATTTTTTATTTTTTATTTTATTTTTTTTTATATAAAAAATGCTTATATTGACATTATGAAATTAAGCACTTTATTTTATTTGTTTTATTTCCTATCTCATCTTTCTTAGTTTCCATTTTCTTAATTAGTACTACCGTCATTATTATTCATGGAGGTCAAGTTCATCCCGAATTGAACCAACATAAGATTCTCTAAGTGGGTCTTTTAATTCTTTCTTTTTTAATTTGTGTTAATTTTGTTAATAAAAATATAACTAACATATTATGTTAGGTTATCAACTAGGTTTCAATTGCAACTCCAAGTCTCCACACAGTAGTAATTGAAATAAATGCAAATCATACACACTTTTTAAGGTTGTGTTTGATTTAAAGATTTGAAAAAGAAAACAAAAATATATGATAAAATACATCTATATTTCATTTAATTTCACACATATTTTTTCTTTTATTTTCTAAATTTATCTACAAATATTTTTCAACCAAACATAACCTAAAGAGATGCCCACTACACAATGATCCATAGAAAACATGAAACTTAAGCCTTGTAAACATGAAACATGACAGTAGCACTTATTGAGAGTAGGTGAGAGTGGTGGAAAAAAATAAATTTGAGAATGAATTTTTTATTTTTATGTATGAGTTGAAAAAAATTTAATTTCAACTTTTTTTTAATAAGTTGTTCACTTTTTAACTAAATTAATCATTTACCAAATAATTCCTAAATTTTGTTTTTAGTGTATAAAATTACAGGACGTGATTTTTAATGCACATGAAAAAGAATTAATTTAAAAGTGCATTGTGAAGAAGTCAAGCGAGATTAACATTTCTCATTAATTAAAGATATTTGTTTTTGCATGAAGACTTCAATTCTAAATTTGAAGATAGCAATGGCTAGTGCTCCTTTGTTTTTGGTATTTTTAAAGTGCATTACATGCATGCGTGGCATCTGCCAGTCTACCACACATGATGAATTTCTTCAAACGTCTTTTATTCATGATAATTGAACTAAATAGTTTCAATTTTTTACTTTTTAATGTGGATAGAGTATATGATGTAATATCTTTTATTATTATAATTATTTTTAATAATAAGGTCCACCACATTTATATTGGGTGTTTAGAGAATAGTAGGGGACATATACATTTGTAATTTGTGAAAGGTAATATCACGCGGTACCCTATTGGTATGCAAATTTTTTTCCTTAATTGAAATCCTTCAATTTCAACTTTAATGACATAGTTAAGATTCATGTGAAATGGCCACATACTCCACTTTCTCTCATTTTTTAGTCCTGCTATATCTTTCTCAATTTCACTCTCAATGACGTTAAAACTCATGTAAAGTGATCTCTCTCTCTCTCTCTCTCTCTCTCTCTCTCTCTCATTTTAGCCCTCTTAATTTCACATCAGAGATGGAATTGGGGGACAAAATTAGAGAGATGAATAATTTTTTCTTACCTTTAGTCTCATCTAATTCCACATCATTGAAATAGAATTAATGGGACAAAATTATAGGAATGAATTATTTTTTAGATAGTAATAAATAATCATAAAAATCAAACCAAATAGAGTATTTATAGTGACTGCTGAGACTCATGTGATGTTAAATCTAGTTTGTTACTGTAAGAGGAGTTAATTTGGGCCCACTAAATTAATTAGGCCCAATAGTCCAAGGTTGGTGGACCCGAATTTAGCGCAAGTCAAAGATTGGTGGGCCCGGATTAATCCCCATCAAACGGGGCCGAATCGCTCTAAGTCTTGAAAGGGTTCGAATCCACGAACTTAGACACTTACTCGGACCCGGACTCGAAAGGGTATTGAACTATCCCAAAGATCCGAGGCACTTGGACTCGAAAGGATTCGGATCCACGAATCTAGAGATGCGAAGCACTGTGCTTCGAATGGATTCAAACGCAATCTAGAAGCTGCTCCGTTAATGAGTCCTAGAACACTTGCCGGCTCGGAGCTTTCCGGGATCTACGCACCAGAACCATGGGCGTAATGGAGTTCGAACAAAGGACCCGATCCCGAGGGCAGTGAGTGGAGATAAATTCACTCTTCGGTTAAACTAGCCTATACCCGGGTCGAGGTGGCACGACCCCGGGGGGTCCATTAGACTCGGCAATATTTCACGGCAGGACGTCCTCTGGGACTACCCCTGACCCTTTTGGGATGATTGGGGATCATTGGTTAGGTGTGGCTAAGAACAAGGGTTCGCCAAGGGGTTGATCTCTTCTTCGGGGTTTTTCTCATCCTCGGAGAGGTCACCTCCTCGGACAAGGTGGTTAGAGAGAATATTCCCCATGTGCCTTGCACATGGGCTCCATCCTACATCATGAGGTGCCTATAAATAGCACCCACCCATGGCTTTACAAGAGATGGATTTTGGAGATTTAACTCTTGAGAAAGAACTAATTTCCTTTCTCCATTATCAACCTTGAGAGTGAAAGTGGGAGATCCATGGGAGAGCCTTGCCATTATTCTCTCTCTAGCCACTTTGCCTTTTTTTTCACCCAATCTCTTATCTCCATCATCTCCTTTACTCTTGTGTTCTTGAGTTGAGACTATTGAAGAATCTAAGTCTCTCATCATCTTCTAGAGAATTTGAAGTTGTTCTTCAAAGATTTTCGAATTTTCTAACTACTTTCTTGAACCCTCTCATACAGTTACCCATTTGAATTAGCAAATTATGCAACGCTCCAAAGCATTGACGGGATATTGTCATAAATTAATTAAACTCATTTGTTTGTGTGGGCCCAAATAGCACATGGAATAATTTTTCCATTTACATACAGATATGCTTTCAATGAAAAGCACATTTTTGATTCATGAATCAACCTAGGTTCGACGACTCTTTGTTTAAGTGTACTAGACAAGATATCAAAGGAAATAATTATGTAGTGATTTTAGAATAAATTGTGTCATAATTTAAAATTATTAGTTGAAAGAGAACCCTAAGGGTGTGTTTGGTAACGCTTACGTTTTCAATTTATATTTACAAAAATTTTATAAATTAGTTTTTGTTTATTTTTAGAAAAACATAAACTACAAACGCATTTGGTAATTGACAAAATGTTTAAAAAATTTTAAAAATATAAAAAGAGTGAGAAATGGCAAGTGATGGCAAGTGATGGCAGAAGACAATGGTGGAAAGTGGTGACGGTGGGTGGTAGGTAGCTGGTGGTGGTGGGTGGTGGCGGTGGCGGTGGTGGGTGGGTGAGTGAGTGACGGTGGCGGGTGGTAGCGAGTGGGTGGTGGTGGTGGGTGGTGGCAGGTGGGTGGCGGATGGCGGGTGGTGGAGGGTAGGTGGTGGTGGTGGTGGGTGGGTGGGTGGGTGGGTGACCATGGCGGGTGGTAGGTGGTAGCGAGTGAGTGGTGGTGGTGGTGGTGGTGGGTGGTAGATGGTGGGTGGCAGGTGGGTGGTGGGTGATGGTGGTGGTGGGTGGTGGTGGCAGGTGGATGGTGAGTGTTGGTGGCATGTAGATGGCGGGTGGTGGTGGCGGGCGGTGGATGGTAGTGGTAGGTGGTGGCGGATGGATAGCAGATGGGTGGTGGTGGTGGTGGTGGTGGTGATGGTAGTGGGTGGGTGGGTGACGGTGGCGGGTGGTGGGTTGTAAAGAGTGGGTGGTGGTGGGTAGTGGTAGCAGGTGGGTGGCGGATGGCGGGTAGTGGTGGTAGGTGGGTGGCGGATGGTAGGTGGTGGTGGCAGGTGGGTGGCGGATGGCGGGTGGTGGTGGGTAGTGGCGGGTGGTGGTGGTGGGTGTGTGGGTGGGTGGGTGATGGTGGCGGGTGGTAGGTGGTAGCGAGTGGGTAGTGGTGGTGGTGGTGGTGGGTGGTGGGTGGCGGTGGCGGGTGGCAGGTGGGTGGCGGGTAGGTGGTGGGTGATGGTGGTGGTGGTGGTGGTGGTGGGTAGTGGTGGCAGGTGGGTGGTGGTGGCAAGTAGGTGGCGGATGGTGGTGGGGGGGCAGTGGATGGTAGTGGCGGGTGGCAGGTGGATGGCAAGTGGGTGGTGCGTGGTGGTGGAGGTGGTGGTGGCGGCGGCGGCGAGGGGTGGGTGGTGGTGGCAAGTGGTGTGGCAGGTGGGTGGTGGTGGTGGCAGGTAGGTGGTAAGTGGTGGTGGCCGGTAGTGGTGGCGAAGACGGTGGTGGAAAATGGTGGCGGGTGGTAGCTAGTGTTGGGTGGTAAAAAAAAAAAAAAAAACTCAAAACTCAAAACGAAAACACATTTTTTGTGTTTTCATTTTTTGGCCAAATTTATAAACTAAGACCACTGATTTATAAATCAAAAATTTTACCAAACAAGTTTTTATTTGAGTTTTTAAAATTTTTGTAAATATAAACAGAAAACTGAAAACGTAAGTATTACCAAACGGCACCTAAATATTCATATCTTTTTCTTTGAGGTTCCATTTCTTTGGTCTCTCACCATCCAAAATTGTATTTTACTAATTTTTCTATACACATCCACCATATTCATAACTTTACCCCTCCTCTCTTAACACCCACACTCCTTTCCTTTTCTCTTTCTTCGGTAGCCCCTTTCCTCACTCTGATCACCTCCTTCTCCATATTTGAGGACACTACCCAAAATATCTTTTGGTTTTTTTATTTACTTATGCAATTGTAGAGAGGGTTTTTGCTGAGTTTGCTGAAGGAATTTTCGAAGCATCCATTATGTCAAAGATGGAGATCTGGCCTAGGTGGACCAGAGGGTCGAGTCGGAGAGTGACAAAGTCATTGATTCCGTTGACGGCACAACCCAGAAAATCGAAGCCAGCGCCAAAGTTAGCAATCGTTGCGAGAGCGAAGGACTTGACAGAGGTGAAGAGGGGTTAGGGTTCTGTAACTAGGGTTTTGGAAATGAAATTAGAGGTTGCATTTGAAGGTTTGGGATACAGAAAGAGAAGTGTTGGGTTTGGAGAGGTTGGTCGGAGGGCATGTGGGGATGAGCTTTGAAACAGATTGATTGCAACAAATTGCCATTATTATCACTATTAGGTCCCTACTTATTGCCAATTCCACAAACAAACTTGTCGCATTGAGTTGTAAATTTGGTAATGTTTTTGGCTTGACCGCTCGAGCGAGGAAAGCGTTGCTCGAGCTAAGATGCAAGCCTCTCAGTAGTTTGACCTGTCTACAAATATACTGGGAGTTGAGGTTTCATGCTCGAGCGATCTTTCCATCGCTCGAGGGAAGTCCCTTTTGTATCAACACGTGTTTGAGTCACACCGCTCAAGTGACCATTCCATGGCTCGAGCGGTGATCGCGAATCTGTCTGCTATAGAGCTGCGAACAAGTGCAATTCTAGGGTACGACTTCCAGATCTTCTTCTTAGATATTAGGCTTCTTATCTGGAGCGTCTTTGCTGGTTTTCCTTTGATATTTGTGAGAGTTTAGATCGTGAATTAAGTAGATTATATCAAAGGGTTTGTGTTTTGATCATTCAATACAAAAGACTTATTCGTCAGTGGATTCCAAGGATTCGAGCGTGAAGTCTTTGAAGGAGTTCAAAGCTACTCGTGGTCGTGGATTCGACGTAGATGTTGTGGATTTGACATCAAGCTAATCAATTCCGAGACGAAGGCGTTGGTAAAAGAGGTACAAGTTGTTGAAGACAATTTTATAGAGTTTGAGTAAATTGTTTGGTAAATTTGTATTCTTTCATACTTCATAATGGATTGATTTATGGCGTTTCACCCATAGATTTTTTATCATAATTGAAGGTACTCCAACTATGATTTTTTTTCGCGTAAAATTCGTTTGTGTTGATTTATGAATTGTGAAATAACAATCTAAATCTTTTTTGTACGTGCTAGATGATTTAGATTATCAGCTTTAATTGTTTGGGATTTGTTGCAATTAAATCTATTACGAATCACTAATCACGTAGGTTTTTCAATTGGTATTAGAGCAAGTCATTCTTTGTTTTTAAATAAAACTATAGGAGTGTGATTTTGTGTGATTCGTGTTATGGATTCAATTCGCGAAGGTAACTCCACCCATAGACCTCTTGTGCTTGATAGGACAAACTATTCTTATTGGAAAGCTCGTATGAGGGCATTTTTAAAATCTATTGATGAGAAAGTTTGGCACTCTGTTATCTATGGGTGGAGTGAACCTGTTATTACCATCAATGGTATTGATATCCGCAAACTAATTGATAAATGGGACGCAATTGATTATCAAAATTCGAGTCGGAACAGTAAAGCGCTCAATTCTCTCTTTTGCTCCGTCATACCAGAAGAGTTTCATCATATTTGTACATGTGAGGTAGCAAAAGAGGCTTGGGACATTCTTGAAACTAGTCACGAGGATACTACTGCTATTAAAAAATCAAAATTTCAACGTCTCACCTCTTCTTTTGAAACTCTTTTTATGTGAGATGATGAGACGTTTGATGATTTTTATGCCAAACTTAATGACATCGTGAATTCATGTTTCACACTTGATGAAAAAAATTCATGAATCTAAAGTTGTTGGTAAAATTTTGAGGTCCTTACTCGATAGGTTCCAATCAAAAGTGACAGGTATAGAGGAGGCTTGGGATGTTGAGAACGTCAAGCTTCATTAGTTGGTTTGAAACCTACAAACTTACAAAGCCCATCAGATTTCTAAGAAAAAACAAAAAGATAGTGTGGCCTTTACTAGTGCTCATGAGACTGCTAAGAACCCTGAGGTAGAAATTGATCTAGAGTATGAAATGACAGCTATGTTTACCAATCAGTTTTTAAAAAAAAAAAAAATTAAAGAAAAAGAAGCCTAATTTCAAGGACTCTAGTTCCAAAGATATGGGTAATGAAAAATTCAAAATTGTTCCACCCAAAGTTGCTTCGAAAGTTGAGAAGAAAAGTTTGAGAGGACAAGGAGTCAAGTGCTATGAATGCCAAGGGTTTGGGTATATTGCACTTGAATGTCCTTTGAAAAAGAACCGAAAAAAAGTCTATATAGTGACTTGGGATGATGAAAGTGGGTCAGAGCAGGAAGCAGAAGGAATCGAATTCGGTGAAGACGGAGATAGTACTTTCATGGAATTATACTCCTGCTTCACTCAACCAATTCCAAAGCTGATTGAGTTTGCTCGTAGGCCTAGTGTGCATCGTGCTCCTACTTTCAATGGAAACAGTTATTTGTATTAGAAGTGTAGAATGAGAGTCTATCTCAGAGCTTGGGATCCTGAAGGTTGGCGCACATTTGAGGAGAATGTTAAAGCACCATTTGTGATCGATCCGGTCACCAATCAAAAGGTTGCCAAGCCGACGGAGGAATGGAATGATATTGAAAGAGCTGATATGGAGAGCAATGAAAGAGTTCTGAACACCATCCATGAAGCAATTTCTGAAGAAGAACAACACCGAATTGCTCACTGCAAGTATGTCAAAAAAGCATGGGAGGTTCTTATGTAATTCCATGAAAGAGGAAAGGTTCACAACCATCTAGCAATCTTCATGCCTTAGTTTTTCGACTTGATAGGCTCGAGGAGAAAGAGAAACAAAAAGAAGTTGATGAAACCTCGGAAGACTGATGAGACTATTGGTGACGAACTTCAACAGGCCTATGAAACTTCAACAGGCCTATGAAAAACTATATAGTGAATCTCTAAACTTATCCAAGATAAATGGCAAACTCACTATCAAACTCAAAGCATGTGAAAGTGAGAATGTCAAGATAAAAGAAGAGATTTCAACAGCTAGAAATGATGTCATCAAGATCTCAAGTGATAGACAAGATCTCTGTGCAAAGCTTCTGACTTGTGAGACCGAAAGAAATGAACTTCTCAAAATCTATGCCACATATAAAGAGAAGATTAAATCCCTTGAGTTGACATAAGTTGCCTTGGAAGAGCCGGTAAGGCAGAAAGAGAAAGAAATCAAAAATGCTAGAGCCACAATTGACATGTGGAATAGAGGGTCAAAGTCACTGGAAAACATCATCAGATCATAACAGATGAGTTATAACAAAAGTGGGATAAGCTATGGTGATGCAACATTGCAAAAGGGAAAGGCCTCTACATCTGATGACATCAAGACTGAAGCAAAAGGAAAGCTGAAGATTCAAAGGGATGATAAATCTCTCCATCAACCTAAAGGGGGTATGATCAACAAAAGAGAGGTAAAACCTATTTTCATTTGTCATCATTGTGGTAGGTATGGCCACATTCGCCCTTATTGTTAAGAGTTGTTTGGTAAGATGTCTCAAAATTTAGAAATTCTAATACTTCATGGGTTAGGAGACAACCTTACATATCTAGGCAGAATACCAAGATACATAATGGCGTTCACAATGCTAAGACTTTTACCAAGACTGCCAGTCCTGCATCTGTGAAGACCAAAAAGATATGGGTGAGAAAGAGTGACCTTACTTGCTTTGTTGTTCACACTGCACTGAAAGCATTTAACTCACACATGTGGTATCTTGACAATGGGTGCTCTCATCACATATTAGGTGACAAATCCTACTTCACATCTCTTGAGAAATATGAAGGAGGAATTGTTACCTTTGGAGATGGTGGCACTTCTAGAGTCATTACTAAGGGCTCTATAAGTGTGGCCGGTCTTCCTAAGCTGGAAAATGTTTTTCTTGTTGATGGCCTTAAAGCTAATCTTTTGAGTATCAGTCAAATGTGTGATTCTCATCATGAAGTATTATTTTCAAAAAATAAATGTGAAATTTTGGATAAAAATGAAACACTGTCATACATGGGGTTCACACATCTGATAACTGCTATGGGATTGTTACCACTAATGATCTCACTTGTCACTCGGCCATCATAAGAAATCTTGACTTGTGGCATCAAAGATTAGGTCACATGAATTTTAAAGACTTAACTAAGATAGCCAACAAAGAGATTATGAGAGGAGTGCCCAAAATGGGTAAGAATGTGAACCATGTGTGCGGGCCATGTCAATTAAGGAAGCAAACTCGTGTCCCTCATGAAAAGGTGAACAACTTAACAACTAAGCATCCTCTTGAACATGTTCATATGGATCTTATGGGACCCACTCGTACTGAAAACATTGGAAGTAAAAGATATATTTTTTTAACTGTTGATGATTACACTCACTTTTCTTGGGTTAATTTTTTAAGAGAAAAATTCGATACGTTTGATACTTTCAAGTCATTAGTCCTTAAAATCCAAAATGAGCAGGGTGCCTCTATTGGACGTATCATAAGAATTTGGACCGATCATGGTTGTGAATTTGAAAATAGTTTGATCCCGGATTATTGTGATATGCATGGGATTAAACATGAATTTTCTGCACCGATTACTCCACAGCAAAATGGAGTTGTTGAGAGAAAAAATAGGATAGTTCAACAGATGGCTAGGGTCATGTTCCTTAGCACGAAAGCTCCTCCCTAAGTTTTGGGCTTAAGCCTTAAATGCTGTTGTTTATGTGGTGAATCGTGTGTATTTATGGTCCGACACATTACAAACTCCATATGAATTTTGGAAAGGGTTGAAACCTAATATAAAATACTTCAAAACTTTTAGGAGTAAGTGTTACATTTTTAAAGATGGAGAGCCTTTGGGCAAATTTGACTCCCAAAGTGATGAAGGCATTTTTCTAGGGTATTCAACTACTAGTAGAGCTTTTTGTGTCTATAACCTTCGTACTTTATCTATATGGAATCTATCAATGTGGTTGTAGATAACACAAGTTCTCATATTGTATCTCTACATGAGGAAGAAGATGGTGATCCTAAAATTCTAGATACTGAACCTCAAAGTCAATGAGAAGCACAAGTCCAAGCTCAAGAAGGTGAACCAGCACCAACTCCTGTGGAAAGCCCCGGTCCAAAGAGTGCACATAGAGACACTACCCGTGATGCTTAAGTCACTACCACTCCTGTTTTGAAGGCATCAGCTAGGGTAAAGCTAAATCATCCGATACAACAGGTGATTGGAAGTGTCTCAGACTGAATGAAAACACGAAAACAAATTCGGGAGGAGGTATCTCATATGTGTTATGTTTCGTTAATTGAACCTAAGAATGTAAAAGAGGCCTTACTAGATGATAGTTGGGTCAATGCAATGCATGAAGAATTAGGTCAATTTGAATGTAACAAAGTTTGGACTCTTGTTCCTAGACCTAGAGAGCTGAATGTGATAGGTACCAAGTGAATATATAAAAATAAATCTGATAAGAATGGTACAGTGGTTAGAAACAAAGCTAGGTTGGTTGCTCACGGCTATACACAAGTAGAGGGTGTTGACTACGATGAGACGTTTGCCCCTATTGCACATCTCAAATTTAAGCGACTTTCTGAATGGGTACTTGAAAAAAGAGGCTTATGTTGAGCAACCAAAGGGGTTTGAGGACCCAAGATTTCTAAACCATGTCTACAAGTTAGACAATGCTTTATATTGGTTGAAACAGGCTTCTCAGGCTTGGTATGATAAACTTACTACCTTCCTTCTTGACAATAATTTTCAAAGGGGTAGCATGAACAAGACTTTATTTGTAAAACATACTGAGTCTCATATACTTGTTGCTCAAATTTATGTTAATGATATTGTGTTTGGATCCACATGTGAATCTCTGGTGAAATATTTCTCAGATTGCATGACACATGAGTTTGAAATGAGCATGATAGGGGAATTGTCTTTCTTTTTGGGGCTTCAAATTAAACAGTCACCATCGGGTATGTTTGTTTCTCAGACCAAGTATGCCAAAAACTTTGTGTCCAAGTTCAGTCTCGAGTCGGCCAAACATGCACGAACCCCTATGAGCACCAGTCTTCACCTCTCTAAAAACTCCTCTGGCACAGTGTAGCTTACTTTTCATGCTCCTTTCAGATATGATTAGCCCTACAGTTCGAACTCCCGTGGTTCTGAATCTGGTTTCACAAGTGCAATGTGAAACGAAGAAACACAAAAGAGTCCAAATGCGGCAAACCTTTTTAGAAAATTAAGTTTTAATCAAAAATGTCAAAAATGGACTGTATTGCCAGATTTCAGAGTCGCCACTTAAATATTTTTAGAAAATTTGAGATACCCGTGACTTGTGCCAAAAAGGCCATTAGTCTATCATCACCAAAGTATCTCGGTTCGGGAACTTAGGTATGAGAAGGGAATGTCATTAATTGAGCACCCCACTCCCTCGATCAAAGATCAACCTCTACTAATTATGATGTGATTTTTATTTACATTATATGCTCTTGTTTTGGTTATTATACTAATTTTACTAGGTGATACATACAAGTATAGACCAAGTCACAAAATTTGGAATGCATTGATTTATGTTCGTTTTGAAGAAGTGTTTTGAATACATGTCACTTGAAAAAGCGAGCTCGTATTTACATTTAATCAAATTATTCCAATTTAAGTAAAAGGGCATTCGTCCACCGGCATTCAAACAAGTATATCACTTAAGCATTTAGCCTCATGGAATATGCTTGATATGGAAACACAAACATACAATACAATATGCTAAAGTGAGAAATGCTTACCTAGTACTCCAAGGCTAGCCAAATAAAACCAAATTATTAGAAGAAATGCATGCTCCTAAACAATGCAACACAATATGACTAATGCAACGCACACATTATGCAAATAATAAGTTCGACTACTAGCATGGTATTTGATTTAATTCAAAGCATAGGATAAAGCACGTATTCGATTTAAGGAAATTGAAATTGATGTTTGTTAGAATAATGAGCCGAACCTGTATGTGTGCAAGATGAATGGATGCAAGTCATGGGAAATGCTAAGTAAACATGATGCTACCATTATACCATTATAAGCGGGTAAATAAAAGGGAGAAATAAATAGGGGTTGGAAAACATACATAATTATTACATTTTTCGCCCTTGTGCAAGAGGGTCCGAATGTCCAAGTGTCCGAATTAAACTAACTATAACAAATCGGAATGAATAAATAAGAAATAAATAACCAACTATCTAACTTATTACAACAAGGATATATAACTTATTACAATAAGGATATTATGATAACAATTACAATCAATATAATAAACAACAATGATTATAACAAGAATACTTGCAACAATAATATGAAAAGTAATTACAACAATAATAATATAAACATTAATTACAACAACTAAAGATGCACAAGGATCGCATGCGCGTCAATGAAGAAGGTTTTCAGAAGCTGCTCTGTCTGCCTTCTGTGCCACTGCTCTGTTTCACCCTCAGTCACTGCCCTCTGTTTATGTCAAAATGCCCTGTTTCCCAAACATTGGAGCCCGATTGGCCCCTAATGAGGCCCGATAGAGTCCAAACAAGGCCAGTCGTGCCCTATTTTCTTGCAAAAAAAAACATTTTTGTGCTCTAAGGTGAAAACAGTGCAAACAGAGTAGTGTTAAATCATGTTTGTCCCTTCTGCTCTTCTCTATCATGGGGAACATCAAGAGAAGAACGGGTTTGGTTCCAAAATCATCAATGGGCACAAGTTGATGGCTTGATGATTTCGAACACATTTGGATAAAAAATTAATAAATGTAATGAAAGACAACCACTCCTCCCTCCTATCATGAAGTTTGCTCAAAGAGGGAGGTAGACACGCCTCAAAATTCATCAAAATATCATGAAGTGATATATGATGACTTTTGACGTGAAGGACTCAACATAGTGTCTGATCGATCCAACCAATTTTATTAATCTTCCTTATGTCGGTTGCATTGATTTTAAGCCAATTTTATTAGTCCTTTTTGACTTACCTTTCCATTCTTTAATCATTTTGTCCCAAAGTGAGATTTAAGTCCACTAAATGAAGAAAAGTGTCAAACAAGAAGTTTTTTTTGCATGAGAGAGATTTAATGCCCTAGTAATGAACCTCCGAAGAGATTAAACCATTTAGCATGTAAGGTCTCTTTCTCAAACTTAAACAACATTCGTTTGAAACAACTCTTGCAAACAAAGAGAAAACCAAGAAAGGAGGGAGGTTGCAGAAATGATTATGCAAAGTTGATTACTACAAAAGTGAGACTCTTTACATGAAAACTAAGTAAAGCTATCAACTCAAATGACTCAGTGTCTAAAGCCTAAACAACCAAAGCCATGAGGACTTATAACACAACAAGTATAATATTCAAAACATAAATTTAAAAGACATTAAAACAACCCACCAAAAAAAGAAAAAAAGAAAAACAGTGGTAAAAGCAAGAGAAGGCAAGTAAAAAGAGTAGAGAAAAGGTTATAGAACAAAGTCTAAGGAGGGGTGGCTAACCCCTCCACTTTTGGGACATCTAAACCATGTTTTCCAGCCTTTTTAAGCTCTGAAAATCATATGAAAACCAAAGAAAAGAGTGCAAAAACAAAGGGTATGAGCTATGGGATAAGGTGCAAGAAAGGGTGTTAAGCCTCTCTAACTTTGGTAGCTCTTCAATCCCAAGTTCCAACACTTGGAATGGATCCAAAATAGTATAAAAACACAAGAAAAAGATAGAAAAAGATTGAAATGAAAGCAACGAAGTAAGGAAAAAGGTGACAAGCTTATACCTCTTGAAGAGAGCAAGCTTTGGTTGTTGATCAAACTTGATTCCAAACACCCTCAAGTTTATGAAATATGGTTTGAAACTCTAGCAAAAAGCTTCAAGAATAAGCTCTAATGGTGTATGTATTGTGTATGTTGTTCAAGAATGTTTGAAGATCAAAGGGATCAAGTTTATGAAATATGTATGTATTGTGTATGTGATGGTTTTAGCTCTCAATCTCCCTCAAAGCCCTTAGGAAAATCTTCTAACCTTTAATTTTAATGCAGGGGGTCTATTTATAGAATTTGAGCCAATTTGATCAAAAATATCTTCAAAAAAAATAGCTGGCGAATTCCCGCCAGCTGTCCTTTTTGGCGCTAATGAGACCCGGCCGAGCCCCAAAACACACGGTCGGACCAAATAATGCAAGGCCAGGTCTAAAAAGGCACTCTGGATAAGTTTTCATTGAAACCCGGCCGGGTCTAAACATGCCATGGCCGGATCTAAACAAACTTGGTCGGGTCCAAAAACTCTACTTTCAAGCCCGACTTCAAACGGGCATATCCCCCTCATCTAGACTCGGTTTTAGATGATTCTTGAGTCTAAATTGAAGCCCCATAAGTATACTTTCCAATGGTGGTGGCTAACATATAAATTCTAAGTGTACAAAGAAATATGCCTAATTTAGTGAAGGCTGCTTAATTCTTTCTTAACAGATTGATGCCTAACCTTTTCCCCAACTAGTTCTCTTCCCTCCCCTCCTATTTTCTTCAACTCCACACCTACAAATAAGATGTTTTTAAAGATTTTTCAAAGAGTTCACCTCCCTTCCATTTATTTTCACTTTGTCCTTACTCGGTTTATCGAAAAGTGTAATATTTTAAACGAAATGCGAGCTTCAGAACATTGTAGAAACATTTTAAAAAAAATATTTTGAAATGAGGGTTTTAAGGTCTAAAATAGTTTGGCCAAAATGGAGTGCAAGGTTTGAGATTACAGCTTGAATCCAAATTTCTTTGCTGAGAATTCAAAAAATTGCACAGTATAACTTTTATCATCGAGTGTTTGGAATAAAGCGCCCAAGTCTTAAGGGTGGTCAAAAACAGGATGTCTACAAACTAATGTTGACCCTAACCTTTATAGGAGTATGATAGCAAGTCTTTTGTATCTCACAAGCAATTGACCTGACATTGTATTCAATGTAGGTGTTTATGCGTGTTATCAAGCCTGTCCTAAAGAGTCTCATCTTCTTGTTGTCAAACACATCATTAAGTATGTTAGTGGGACATTGGGATATGGGATTTGATTCTCGACCGACACTATAGCAGATATCACTAGCTTTTCTAATGCCGACTAGGCAGGGTGTGTTGATGATCAGAAGAGCATATCTGGAGGTTGTTTTTACCTTGGGAATAATCTAGTTGCCTGGCATAGCAAAAAATAGAATGCCATATCTCTTTTGATCGCCGAGGTTGAGTACATTGTTGCAGGAAGTTGTTGTGCACAAATGATGTGGATGAAGCAAATGCTTCATGATTACGGTATTGGCTAGGATACTCTTACTCTTTTATGTAATAACACAAATGCCATAATATCTCTAAAAATCCTCTCCAACACTTTCACACTAAACATATTGACATTCATCACCATTTCATTCGAGAGTTAGTTGAGGAGCGCCTTGTTGTTCTTGAATATGTACCCACTGAGCATCAAAAAGCAGATATTTTTACAAAATCTCTTTATCTTTTGAGGTTTGAGTTCCTTAGAAAGACCTTGGGTGTAGTGTTTATAAACTAGAGTGTGCCTTATTGCATGAGTGGGTGAGTATGATTGGATTTATGTGTACTTAAGTGCTATAATCTCATTGTCATTGATACTCGTTATCTTTGCACATAGATATATTTGAACACCTCTCATGCTACACGATTTCATATATCTTTGTCCATGGCTCATTTTGAATGTACATGCTCATTGTTTTTATGATCTCATTTTTTACACATCCTTGAGTTAAATTGTTGCAGAGGTTTCTGCATAAGTGATCAAAGTTCTCTATGGACTTCTAACATGGTATCCTATGCATTTCTAGAGGATTTGACCTATACTAGCATATCATGGGTGATGTTGAGTCTCTTAACCATCCATACTCTTGAGCGTGAAAGCCGCCAGTGAGTGCCCAAAACAAAGAAAATGTAAAAAAAAAAAAAAAAAAAATGGACTCATTGATTGGGGGGGAGCCCCCAAATTTCCTTAACAAATACCCCTTGATTTGTGGTGGTTTGACTTTCCTCAGCGATGCTTAGATTCTTTTGCCGGAGGTCTAGCCATCCGGTCACTACTAGGATTAACTCTAGCGATTGTGGACTCTCAAGGATTGCACACACACTCACTCACTCACTCACTATGTGAGCTCTCATGATTGCCTTTGGGTTCTGTATTTACATGTAGCCTATGCTCATTGATCCATGTTTACCTGTCTTGCTCACGATATTGTGTTCCATATTGTCTAAATTGCAAGCCTGTGCGCCTCATAATATGTGGATTATCTCATCTTAGTATTACATTCTTGCCTTCGTTCTAATCCATTTTTGTTTCAGGTGATGCTTGAGTACATGCGTAGTTTTGGAATCACAGGGGTGAGGGTTTTCCGGTGTTTCTTTTTGTTTTACCACTGCTCGAGCGAGCATTCTTGCGCTCGAGTGGTCTTGGCCCACATCTAGTACTTTTCCAGAGGGATCAAACTTCTGAAAGCCTCTTATTAGGAATGGCAACAGGGCGGGGCGGGGCCAGGGATCACACTCCCCGTCCCCGATCCCCGAGGGTGGAAATACCACCGTCCCCGACCCCGATCCCCGATGGGGAACCCATAACCGCCCCCGTCCCCTAACGGGGATCGGGTTTCCCCGACCCCGAAATTCCCCGACCAAAAAATTAAAAACCTTGATCAACATGTTCATCAACAAACAGAGAGAGAGAAAGAGATTTTCAACAACAGATCAACAAACAGATCTAACACAGATCAACAAATAGATCTAACACAGATCAAAAAATCAAAAACCTTGACCAACATGTTCATCAACAAACAGATCAAAAAATCAAACACAGATTAAAAAATCAAAAACCTTCATTAACACAGATCAACATGTTCATCTTCATTTTCATCATTTTCAGATATGAAGAACAAAATCAATAAACAGAGAACAAAATCAAAAAAACAAAGAGAGAGAGAGAGGGAAGAGGAGATACCGTGAGAGAGAGAGAGAGAGAGAGAGAGAGAGACAAGGAGATACCGTGAGAGGGAGAGAGGAGGAGCTGAGGTGAGGAACGACGGTGAGGGAGGAGCCGTCGCCGACATGGTGAGAGACGGTGCGGTGAGAGACGGTGCTGTAAGAGGGAGAGAAGAAAAATGGAGGTGCGGTGAGAGGAGACACCATAAGGGGATGCGGTGAGGAACAGATGAGAGAGAGGGAGAAGATGTGTGTGTGTGGGTTGCGTTTGCCAATAACCCAAACCCTACACACACTCACACATATATTATATATAAAAGGGGCAATATAGTAATTTTATATCGGGGATTCAGTGGGGTGGGGATCGGGGTCGGGCCGGGTCCGGGTCCGGGGCTGAAACATGCATCCCCGTCCCCGGCCCGAATATCATCGGGGATTCAATTTTTAATACCATCCCCGGCCTGTCGGGGGTATTTTTCGGGGAATAACCGCTCAATTCGGGGTCGGGGGATCGGGTCCTCGTCGGGCCGGGTTTCAATTGCCATCCCTACCTCTTATCTGTGCTCGAGCGCACAAGTTCTAGCTCGAGCGAAGTGGTACGCATCAATGAGTTCACTTGAGCGAAAAAAGTCTCGCTCAAGCGATCTGTCTAGGTTTAAAAGCCCTCACCTATCCTCACAGTTCATTTTCCTTCCCCAAAATTCCTGTGGCTTCGCTCTATCCTAGGGCAAGTTCATTCTTTTTCTCCGCGCCTCGATTAGTGACCAATTTCCAGTGGCTTTGGTACATCATCATCCGTTTTGGTAAGCTTTTCTTGTGTCATCTCTTTATTTACTATTTTTTTCCCCTTTCTCTCTTATCTCTTCTCGTGTTTAGTTAATTACTTTCTTCGTTGTTTTCCTCTTCATGGACTCTCAGTGTCTGTTCCTTGTGTGTGTGTGTGTGGAATCGAGTAGATGGCATAGTTTTTTCTTAATGCTTCATTTTTTATATTTTTATTTTTTTCATCTCTGTTCATTATCTAGGGCTTCACTTTGTCACACAATTACACAGTAGGTTTGGTCATTTTGTGTGTTCAATTTTTTTAATGATTGGGTTACTACTGCTGTGGTTGAATCCTATTTTAGAATGCTTATAATGATGTTAGGGTTTTGACTTGGTTTATATCGATGCACTCATGCTAGTATTGATTGGGTTTTGCTATCTCATACTGCTGCACTAATATTGTTTGGATTTTTATGTTTGATTTTGGAGGGTGGTTGTTTTGGTTGTTTGTGGTTCTGTGTCTCTCTTGGTGGGTTGTTTGGAGGGTGGTTTTATGGTGGTCTCTCCTTCTCCGTCGATTTTTTAGTCATGGCCTCATCCTCCTCTAAACAACGCAAGTCCACTAGTACTCGACCAACCTATAATTCTGACCTCTTTCCATTTTAAGAAAAGGTCATCTTGTACTGTGATTCCTATGTGTCGCGGATTATTCATCTTGAACGGAACATTCAACCTTCCACCTTTGAATCCATCCCTATTCGGCATGTGTTTGATCCATTAGGTGGTGACATTGTTCTCTCATTCTTTGGCCAATAAAATCTCAGTTAGATCAGAGAATTCTATTGTAACATCACTGCTATTGATACTGTAGCTCCTTCCTTCAAAACATGGGTCCCGTCTAAAGAAATTTTCATTAATGATGAGGTTATCCGGTCCCTTCTTGCTATTCATGAAGTTCGCAATTGCCACTACCCTTTTCTTGGCTCTCGCAATGCGGATTTTGACATGGTTGCCACTGCACTGTGTGGCACCCCCCAGACATGGGTCACCGGGGCCCTTGTCCGACAACATGACCTTCTTCCTCAGTTCTGTCTTCTAACTATCATTGTTTGTGCCAACATCCATGTTATCACACATAGTTCTAACATTTCCCAAGATTAGGGATATGTCATTTACTGCATTGACCATTATCTTCCTATAGACCTTCCTGAAATGATTGTGACCCAAATGATAGGTGTTTTTGAGGGCAAGAAATCTCTATGTCTTTCTTACGGCTGTTGATAAACCGCTTTCTTGCCCCTCTTGGTGTTCCATCCTCCTCGGATAATGAGTTTGTCTGTCCTATAAAACCTATCACTAAAAAGACCATCTCCCAAAGTCAAGTACATGTTAAGAGGGTACTTCATGGATGGGTGGTTCTGGTACATGTGAAGACCCTATGGCCGAGGCAGCTGAGTTTGATGCCGCTGTCGCTGGTGAGGGGGAGCAGCCACCTCCAGCTTGGTCTATCCAGGGAAAGCTGTGCCAAACTGAGCATGCCATCTTTACCCGCTTTGATTGTTTGGAAGCTCGGATGAACATCTATGATGCTCATCTCACAGACCTAGAGACATCTACGGATGCACGGCTTACTGTCTTGGAGGCATCTTCTAGCTGTATTGAGCATTCTATTGATCAGTCCTCCTTGTAGCTTGCTCAGATTTTATCCCTTCTTCAGATGCAACAGCCTCCTCCACCACCACCAGATCAGTGATGGTTGATTTCTACTTGGTCAGTTTTATTTTTTGCTTATTTTTACTGTTTCTTGCTATTCTTGATCCATCTTGGCCTATATATATTGTTTTCATTTTTTGGTTTTGTCTCTTCCGGACAAAAAGGGGAAGTATTTGGATATATTGGGCTATGCTAGATATTTTGTTAGATATTGGGATATTCACTTGTAGATATCAGGCTATTGGACTATGTACTAACTTCTTTTACTTTGATTATGTTTTTCTTATTGATCCACTATTAATCACTGCTAATATCCTATTTCTAGTGTTTGGATCATGTTGTTTTGCAGGAGGTTTGTGCAAGTTTGCTCTTTATCTTACTAGGGTTGTTTTAGACTAGTTTGGTTAGTAGTTTGTTTAGTTAGTTTGTGTGTCTAGTGCGTGTGTTTAACAGGCAAATTTGTTAGAAATGTTTTGTCTGGGAATTGTCAACGGGGGAAATTGTTGCCAATTCTGCAAACAAACTTGTCGCATTGAGTTGTAAATTTGGCAGTGTTTTTGGCTTGGCCGCTCGAGCGAAGATGCAAGCCTCTCAGTAGTTTGACCTGTCTATAAATATACTAGGAGTTGAGTTTTCATGCTTGAGCAATCTTTCCATCACTCGAGCAAAGTCCCTTTTGTAGCAACACGAGTTTGAGTCACACTGCTCAAGTGACCGTTCCATGGCTCGAGTGGTGATCGCAAATCTGTCTGCTATAAAGCTGTGAACAAGTGCAATTCTAGGGTATGACTTCCAGATCTTTTTCTTGGATATTAGGGTTCTCATCTGGAGTGTCTTTGTTGGTTTTCCTTTGATATTTGTGAGAGTTTGGATCATGAATTGAGTAGATTATATCACAGGGTTTGTGTTTTGATCATTCAATACAAAAAACTTATTTGTCGGTGGATTCCGAGAATTCGAGCATGAAGTCTTTGAAGGAGATCGAAGCTGCTCGTGGTCGTAGATTCGACATGGCTGTTGTGGATTCGACATCAATCTGATCAATTTCGAGATGAAGGCGTTGGTGAAAGAGGTACAAGTTGTTAAAGACAATTTTACAGAGTTTGGGTAAATTGTTTGGTAAATTTGCATTCTTTCATACTTCATAGTAGATTGATTTGTGGCGTTCCGCCCATGTTTTTTTTTACAATTGGAGATGCTCCAAATATGGTTTTTTCCATGTAAAAGTCATTTGTGTTGATTTATTAATTGTGAAACAACAATCTAAATCTCTTTCGTACATGCTGAATGATTTAAATTGTCAATTTTAATTGTTTGGAATTTGTTGCAATTAAATCTATTACGAATCACAAAGGTTTTTCAATTACAATACATGCACGCACGTAGTCGAACACACACACACACACAGAGTGGTGACAAGAAGAAAACTAATTGCCGATGCATACAGAACTCGGCGATGGTGGCGAAGATCGGAATCGACCTTAGCGCAAGCTTTCCAAGGCAAAGGTCTAACACCTCACGAGCCAAGTAACGTCTTAAAATTTTTATATCACTATGTTCTTGACCTTTTATTAATTTTTATTTTGTTTAATTTGTCACTTTAAATGTTTCATTATGCTAAAAAAAATTGTCTAAACTTTATATTAGATAATTGTTATATGTCACCAATTTTTTTATTACTATTGTATATCACCACTTATATGAATACTCATAATTGGCTCATTTATTTACAGATAATTATTACACAATTAATGATAACTAATAATATATTCTCCGGTAATTCAGTGATTCAAAATGGTGAAAAAAAAAAGGTGATATATAACAACATGTGTTATTATTTATTTACCTTTTACTCATTTCTTTATCTATCTCTCTCTCTCTCTGTGCATTATGATATAATTTTGGTATCATAATTTATGAGGGTATGTGATTATTTTTAAAATAAACTACCAATAGATCCTAATAATTGGATTTAATTTCCATCAAATTCTATTGAAAATAAGTCCTAATCAAATCGTCGCTAAAAATAATTTTTTGTGACAATTTTTTCCATATGTCCCTAAAAATTAACAATTAATGACTTTTTTTGTTACCGTTTTTATAAATTGCCATGAAATTTACAACTAGTGATTTTTTTATGATGAATTTTTCAAACTGTCGTTAAAAGTTGAAAACTGACGATTTTTTTAAACTGGCGCTAAAATTATAATTAGTGACATTTTCGCAATAAAATTTTTAAATTGTCGTTGAAAATTAACCATTAGTGACTTTTTTAAATAGTATTTGATGAAAAATGTCATTAATTATCATAGAACCTATTGAATAATAAATCCACCTATTATGACTTATACGCAAGTCCCTTTTATTTTTTAAACCATGATAATCATCCTACATAAAATCAAATTAATAACAATAAAAATAATAAACAATTAGCTTGAGCTTATATTTAAATATAATTTTTGCATCACACTAATTTTTAATCTTACCATCCAAGAAAAATTGGGCGAATTACACTAACGGTCCCTGTAGTTTGGGGTTTGTATCACTTTGGTCTTTGATTTTTCAATTGTGATATATTTGACCTGAATTTCGAATCTTATTCCAAATAAAGACAATTGAAGAAACCATTGCTTCGTATCAAGGACAAAGTCATCAATTTGATAAAATATAAACTAATTTGATAAAAATAAATGTCAAAAAAATATTTTGAATTTGTAAAAATTATTTCTACCCACTAAAGGTAAAATTATATAAAAATGATAAATCTTTTACATTTTTATTTTTTTACTAAATTAATTTTTAGTATATGTTTAGATGATGATCATGTAATGGGTGACTTTTTTGTTGATATTTTTGGTTGGCTATCATGTAATAGATGGTCGTATTTGTTGTTAACAAATATTTTTGGATGATTACCATGTAATAGATGGTTATTATGTTTAATATATAAAATATTTTTAGTTTTGAATTTTTTTGATTTAATGGATTGGTTTAATAATGATATCGAAGTTGTCATCATGTTTAGCTTTTGAAAAAACAGAAATCAATTTAACGAAAATAAATATAAAAAAAGTTATTTAAAAAATTATTTTTACCCTCCCAAAAGATAAAATTATATAAAAATAATGTGTTTTTAATTTTGTTTACTAATTTAATTTTTAGCTTTTTAGAAAAAAAATTCGGAAAATATATAGATTATAAAAATCAAACCAAACATAATTTTATAACCAAGAAAGTTCTTGCATTATTCATTAAAAAAAAAAATACCATTATATTTCAAACAATATACAAATTAACTAATACAAAATAAGTTTTATGACAACTTTACTCTTGAAATTTGATCATTTGCAAGGAAAACATCTTTTATTGTTCTTTTTTGAAAAAAAAATTTAAAATTTAAGATTAAATGTATCACAATTAAAAAACCTACTAAGATTGTTAGTGTAATTTGCCGATAAAAAATAGGTTAAGTTAAATTGTAATTTTGTTTAGATTTCATCCCAATAGTGCTCTTTCTGAACTGAAATTCTGACTCTATTACCAATCACGATACAATATTTTGTTCTCAATTACACAATTACAACTCTAGTAAAAAATCTGGTATTGTTTCTCTCCGAGTTAAACTTATCGATTAAGTAAACATTCTAAGATTCCGCGGATGAAAACAAACATTGTAAGATTATTTATCTCATTCGTCCACGTCGCTGCACTGTTGCACCATATATAGCTTCAAGTTCAAGCGCAATGTCGCAAAAGAAAACAATGAAAAAAGACAAAAAAATAAATAAATAAAAAATAAAAAATCTCTTCCACTATGACTTAACTAAAAAATATTTGTCATAACACTTTTCATGTATATGAACTTTTTATGATGAATATGGACGGTAATTATAGGATGAGAGAGAGAGAGTGATGAACTTTAGTTTCGAGAAGAAAGTAAGTAAGCTTTTGTTCAAAATAAATATTAAAAAAAAATAAAATAAAATAAAATAAAAATAAAGAAAAAAAAAAGAAGAAAGAAACTGAAGTAAAAAATAAAAAGAAAGAAGGTGAGAGTGATGAAAGCTCAAATAATCCTTCAAATAACCAAATTTGAAAGTATTATTATGACTCACTAAAATGAATGACAAAAAAATGTATTAGAAGCGTAATTATTATTCACCCAAAATTTGAAAATATTAATATGATTCATTAAAGTGAATGATAAAAAAAAAATGTATTAGATTTGTAATTATCATTCACCATTATAAGATAATACACATTTTATAATAAATAAAAAAAATAGTAGAAAATAACCATTCAAGTTCATTTTACTTTATTTCAATAAATTAATGAGAAAATTGATGACAAGTCCAATCTAAGGAGGGTATAAGACATTAGATTCAGTAGATATTTTTTGTTGGTGAGAGATCCACCCTTTGTGAAATAGTTTTGTAAAATTTATTTGTGTTGTTTTGAAGGACATTTCTTTTTTTCAATTTTACTCTTTAATTCATCTATTAACTTCTTTTTATCTGTTTAATTTTTTAGACTATCTGTTCAAAATTTTCACCTTATTTGTTCAAATATATATCCAAATTTTATTCCCTAAATTCTATCTGTTCAATTTTTTTTACCTGTTGAAATATGAAGCCAAACCAAACCCTATCTATTCAATTTTTTTTTTTTGGAAAAATTACAAATGAGATGTACTCTACAAAAACAATTACTTGCACATGAAAAAGTTTCTGATTTTAATAATTAAAAATTATGAACTTTATCATTATTTTGAAAAATAATTTCCACTGTTACATTGTTGAGTTATTTCTCCATTTTTTTTTTCTATTTATTCAAATCTTTCTTCTCTCTCTCTTTCTCTCTTCCTATCTGTTGCAATATGTTTTATCATCAATAACAACTGTACGGGGAGCAAATATTCCGGCAAGTCCGTACTCCTTTCTTCCAAGCTCCGTTTCTGTCCGATCACCTGAAAGCACAACGACGGTGAGCTACCCGGCGGTGTGTGGCCGGAAAACCCCTCCGACGGTCAAGTTAGCACACACCTTGGGATAGAGGGAAAGGGGAGTATGTTTGAGTGTAAGAGTTCCTTACAGAAGTGTTTTTTTTCTCCCTTTGTATGGGGGGTGCAGACATGCTTATATACCCTCTGCGTCCCATATCTACTCCCAGTCATCTCCTGACACGTGGCCCTGCCATCCCATCTGTCAGCGTAAACCTTGCTGAACATCACCCAACCCGACTGCCAGCCCACTCTACTGGGAGCTCGGCAGCCGGGCAACATCATCTCGGCTGACAACGGCCGTGCTGTGCTTCATGTCCAAGCACTCCATTAGCTAAGCTTAATGAGGATCGGGCTAGGCTGCATCTCGGCAAAGCCGAGCCCGGGACAGCTCGTGCTCACCTGTGGTCGGCCTTCCTGCCGAGCAAGTAGGTACCTCAGCTGACCACGCCTTTCCGGGCGTCGGTCACTTAACACGACTGGCTTCGCCACCGTCAAAACATGTAGCTCGGTCCAACCGAGCGTGCCTTAACCGAGCAGATCCAAACTGGGCCACACGTCCTTGGCCCAACACTTGCCCGGCCCAAATCTGTCCGGCAAAACTCTGTCCGGCCCAAATCTGTTCGGCCCACTACCAGATCATTAATCTCCCTCTCAACAACAATCAAGAAGGAAAAACTGAATAATCAGATCAACAACAACAACAAGCCAAATAAAAAAAATCATATTGATTTGTTCAAATCCAACAGAATTCATACTATCTATTAAAAATCCAACAAATCTGTGTTGGATTTATGTTCAAATCCAACAAAATTCATACTCTTTGTTAGAAATCCACAGATCTATGTTGGGATCTACTATCATTCATTTTCTAATTTTTTCATTCGATTTCACTCAATACGCATATGTGCATGAGCGCACATACATACACAGATGGAAGAGAATTTATAATTTCATATAAACTTGTGTGTGACCACAGAGGATTATCACTAACATAACCCTAACAGGATCATGATTAGTAGCTATAGAACTCTATGAGCTCATTCACAGAAACCACATCTGAGCTAGCATTCTCCAGCATCCAAAGGAAGTGATCGAAGAGCCTGACCCTACATGCGATTATGATTCCATCAAAGCCGTTTGATTTGTCGACCAAGACTTGAAACAGAGGATGATCAATGACTTCAGGACTAATGAGGTAAAGTCAGTGAGATTTCCTAACAAAGATGAGGTGGACGTTTCTGGCAAAAAAGGCAACGCAGTCGCCGTAGTTTGCGATGGTTACGAAGGAGGAATTAATGGTGCGATGGACAGAGAAGAGGGACTTTGAAAAAAATGATTTGAATCCCCCCGCCTAGGGTTTCACGATCTGAGAGAGAGAGAGAGAGAGAGAGAGAGAGAATGGTGGTCCTAGTAGCGAATCTTGAAGTATGTGAGGAAAAAGCAATTAACGGAAGAGAAACATCGCCGAAGGAGAAGTGGTGGACAGATGAGAGGGACTCTGAAGAGAATGAAGATGAAGATGAAGAGGAAGAGAGAGAGATGTTTGGTTTATGAAATAACCGGATATACAATATGTGTGTGTGTGTGTGTGTGTGAGAGAGAGAGAGAGAGAGAGAGAGTATTTTGGTCATTTTACCTAAGTTTATCCTTATGAGAAAAGCATTTCAGCGCATAGACCTTTGGCCAAACAAAATTCAAATTTAGATTTATGAACCAAGTGTCCGAAATTACTACAGAAGAGAAAAAAAATTATAGAATAAAATAAAATTAAAAAGTAGAAGAAGAATAGAAAAAATAATTTGCACATGCAATAGTGACCCTTGATGCGGGAATGCCTTATTTACTATGCCATCGTTTACTGACCACTTCAGATAGGAGAATCCATCATCCGATTCGGCCCGACCAACTACTCGAAACTGGTCACTTCTGGCTGAAGATTTAACGGTCAAGTATTGGTCGAAACTGTAACAGATCTCCTCTTTAATAACAAACCTCCACCAAACAAATTTGAGTGGGATGAGAAAAATAATGGTTTTCGGAAGAGAGAATCGAGAAAGAGAGAGATCATAAATGAAAAGAGAGGATATGAGGGCCACTACCGAAAGAAGATCAAGAAACCACTACTGGAGATGATCAATGTTGAGAACGAGCCAGTCGGTGTAAGAGATCAGGAAGACGCCTCGTCAATCTGAGAGAAAAAGAGCAGGCCACAACATCTTTATTAATGAGAACACAAAGAGACATATGAGAGAGAGAGAGAGAGAGAGAGAGAGAGAGTTAGATCAGTAATAGATATAGATCTCTACAAAAATAAAGTCATAATGACTCATTGGGACTATGAGAACGAAAGTAGTTGAATTGATAAGGTATAGTCAGAGATAGTGTGTGCTCTTTTGACAACCTATCATATGCTGCCAAGTGTATTTGGAGAGTTTAAATAGTGAAGGAGATAAGTCTGTTAAGATAAAATGTATTTTTGACTTCCAATCCTAAAACGCCACGTATACTTCACGTTATAAATTCAGACGATTCGGGTATAGTGAATATTTTTCCTTGGGAAACCGAATACCAACCGATATATTAAAATATTTAGCCTTTTGAAACCGGTGACAAACCGTACGACATTCGAAATCAACCGTGACTCACCAGTTCGAGTCAGCCTGATCGGTTTATTTGGATCTTACTTGTTTGTGAACAGCCCTAATCGTTTAAGACCGTAAAATAAATGAAGCTAATTTAGTAATTCAGTATATAATTAAATTAAATTTGAACACATTTTAAAACTTATTAAAAATTTCAAATTAAATTTTAACCAGATACTCAGCTGGATAAACTGAGGACGATAAGTCATTAAGATAATCAAGGGAGGCTCCTCTCCAATTCATCATCGGATTGGACACGCCTATTGGGTCGTGGTGGGCCTTAATCTGGGCTCATTTCAATGATTCAGATCGCTCAATATGTAGAGCTCGTCGAGTACACAATCCCTGTAAAAAATCACCTTGATCGGATATTGATAACTATTTGATCAGATTACTTTTTGTCAACGGCAAGTATGATTTTCAAAATAAATTGTGACATAAATATATTTGATCAAATGGCTATCGATATCTGATCAATGTTGTTACCCAAAAGACAACCTAAGGGGGGGTGAATTAGGTTTTTACAAATAAAAGAAATGATATCCCAATAAGAATTACAACTTGCACAGCAGATAATTAATTCCAAGTAGTAGATGAATATTTGTGGATGACAATGCTTAATGAAGAAATTTAACAATGAGGTGTGAGATCATAGTAAATAGTTAAACAGTTAAATAAAGAGATTAAAGAAGAAGAGACAAACAGATTTATAGTGATTCAGCTTCAACAAAGCCTACATCCACTCCTCAAGCTTCACTTGAGATTTTTCACTATCTTCTAGCTTCATAGGGGTGCTAGCAACCTCTTCTCAAATGGTGCAATCCTCCACAGATTTTACAAAGACTATATCAAGTCTAAAACCTTGCCCTCTTTAGCTGATTCTCAATCACACTAAAAAATTCAAGAAATCTGAGTGTATTGCACTCTTACAATATTTGAATGATAGGTTTTGCTTTCACAGAAAGCTTGAAATGAAACTCTCTCAAGAAATATTACAAATATTGAAGCTCTGAGTTTATATCAGTGAGAATAGAACTCTCACATGTATATATGTGCTTAACGCTAAAGTTCATTGTAATTTATGAAGGGAAAATGAAAACCAGATGAAGAACACTTTAGAGAATAGAGAAAGATAAGAGTGATGACTGATCAGAGAAAGTTTTCTGCTTGTGTTGTTGTTTGTTGTGATTTGTTCAACAGGAGCTTTGCTTTTTATCAAGGAGAAGATCATCAACCGTTGTCTGTTGCGTGTGTTGAAAAGATTGAGTATGATTTTGGTTAAATCTACTGTACTCTAATTTGCATTCCCCATAAATGATTAGATCTTGAAGGAGTTGAAGGATGGGTCTGATTGATGACATCTAAAATAGAAAAAGAGCCGTTGAAGTACAAAGTGGTCGTCCACCCAGATGACCAAAATGAAATTTTGTTCTTGAGGGACATCCACCCAGATGTCCACCCGGATGTTTGGTGGGGTCCCGGTCGTCAAGGATGGCTTCTGCGGTTGTCGAGGATACTAATGTTTGATAGCCGGTGAGAAGTAGAACTGAACTGGAGGAAAGGTGGGCCAAGAATCGTTGGTCGGTCGTCCGATCAGATGACCGGCTAGATGTCCACCTGAATGTCCGGCCCGTTTTGGGCTGTATTGTTTCATCTGCTACTGTGCTAGGCTGTTTTTGGTACTGACTTGGACTCTATTATGGGCTGAAATTAACACCTGTTTAAGCACTACCTTTACACTCCAAAAATATATTTAGGATAAGAAATTAGGTAAAAAATAATGGAATAAAATATAAGTTTCCAATCTATTTTTCTCTTCAAAAAAAATCAAAAACAGAATCAAATAAATCATCAAAATAAATAAGTCTAACAAATGTATTTTTTACAAGGGTACTCAACGCGTTCTATATATTGAACAGTTTAAATCATTGAATGAGCCCCGATTAGACCGAATACGGCTCAACATGACCATCCAGTTTGAAAGCAAACTTAAGAGGAGCCCTTGCCATAATCAATATCTAAGTAGGTAATCCTCTGCTCAAAAATAAACGTCCAACTCTCTCCTTTTTGTTTTTAACTTTTGTTTTTCAATTAATTAATACCCTAGGCTCTCCTACATTAATGTCAAACAATTAAACCTATTAAATATTTAATTGTATCTCATACTTAATAAAAGTAAATTGATTGTTGTGCAAATCCAAAAATAAATAAATACGAAAATTCAGCCTATTATTTATTTATTTATTTATTATGTTGTAATCTAATACTATAATATAAATTTATCATACCTATTTATTTAGCTTACAATTTTATTGCACAATTGGGTTAAAAACATTTCTCCTAAATTTTATATATGTTGTAATAAGATTTTTATTTTAATTGTTAAATATTTTTTTATAACTTCAACTTTACATATCTTTGCTCTGTATGTCATGTTTTAATTTAATTGTACATATTTATTTAAGTTAAATTTTGTAAGATAATATAAGACATTATATATATACTAGTGTATATCCGTGCCTAAAAGCACAATATAAATAATAATAAGTGAACAAAAAAAGAGAAAAAAATTGAATAAATAGGGAGGGAAAAAAAAGGGAGGGAAGAAAAGAAAGGTGGGATCATGAGATCATTCATGAGATTATTCATGTGATTATAGGAGGGGGGTTAAGAAAAGGAAAAAGTAAGAAAGAGAAGCGAGAAAGTAGAAAATGTACACGTAGGATACATCACAGCCATTGTTTTGTAGTTTGAATAGATCTAAGCTATTCAAATGTCCTATTAGAGCAAAAATATGTTAAAGATTCAAAAACCTATTACTTTGTTATATAAATATATTTATATATATTTTAATTATGAGTTGTACATATGCCATTGTATATCTTTTATTCTTTTGTTTGAAATAGGGTAAATTACACAGACTTCCTTCAAGATTTGAAAAAAAATACAATAAGACTTACTGTTTTAACACAATTACACAGACTTTCTCTAGTAAGGTTAATGTAGATAGTGTAAAAATACAAAAGTAAACAGCATAAAATATAAATTTTCATGTAAAAATAATGACAACATCATTTTTTTTATTCATGTAACTAACAAATTATTGATGAAAATGAAATTAAGTGTTATGTGAATTAAAATTTCAAAAGAGGTAAATTATAATGATCTCTCTTGAGTTTTAAAGAAAATACAATAAATTTGGCATAACTACACTGAGGTCTTTTAATATTTTAATTCACATAACTACAATGATTACTTAACCCCCTTTTCATCATAAATTGATTGGTCATATGGATGAGAAAATGATTTTTTAATTTTTTTTTACACTAAAATGTTTACTTTGACTTGTTTATTTTTGTATCATCAGACCATCTGAATTAATTCTTTTCTCATTAACTTTATTAAAAGGTGTAAGAGGGGTTAACTTGAGCCCACTAATTAATTAGGCCCAATCGGAAAGTCCAAAAATTAGTGAGCCTAGTGAAATTATTACCAAATGGGCCAAGTGAATTCTATTGAACGGGCCCATAAGAAAGCCAACAAATTGGGCCGAGGATGACCCATCAAGCATATATCTCTAAAGAGAATTCAAACAAGCCCATCCGAGGAGGCTCAAATTATACGGGCATCCGAGGAGGTTAACCGTTGTTTTCGAAAGAGATGAAACCCTCGGAGGAGATCCATTCTCTGAGGTATTGGCTTAGTCTTAAAAGGGTTCGGAATCATGAACCTAGAGATCTATTTGAGCTCGGATTTGAAAGGGTTCGGATCCACGAACCTAGAGATTCGAAGCACTTGGCTTCGAACAGATTTGAACGCAATCTAGAAGTCACTTCGTTAATGAGTCCCAGAACACTTGTGGGCTCAGAGCTTTCTAGAATCTACACACCAGAACCATGGGCGTAATGGAGTTCGAACAAAGGACCCGATCCCAAGGACGGTGAATGGAGATAAATTCACTTTTCAGTTAAATAGCCTATACTCAGGTCGAGGTGGCACGATCTAGGGGGTCCCTGAGACTCGGCAATATTTGCGACAGGGCGTTCTCTTGAACTACCCCTGACCCTTTGGGATGATTGGGGATCATTAGTTAGGTGTGGCTAAGAAGAAGGGTTCACCGAGAGGTTGATCTCCTCTTTAGGGTTTTCCTTATCCTCGGAGAGGTCACCTCCTCGGACAAGATAGTTAGAGGGAATATTCCCCATGTGCCTTGCACATAAGCTCCATCCTACATCATGAGATGCCTATAAATAGCACCCACCCATAGCTTTGCAAGGGATGGATTTTGGAGAGATAACTCTTGGGAAAGAACTAATTTCCCTTCTCCATTATCAACCTTGCGAGTGAAAGTGGGAGATCCATGGGAGAGCCTTGCCATTATTCTCTCTCTAACTACTTTACCTTCTTCTTCAATCTCTTATCTCCATCATCTCTTTGCTTTTGTGTTCTTAGTTGTGACTATTAAAGAATCTAAACCTCTCATCATTTCTAGAGAATTCGAGTTTTCTTCAAAGATCTTCGAATTTTCCAACAACGTTCTTGAACCCTATCATACACTAATAAAAACATGTTGTTGTCGCAGGTCCCTCCTTGAGTATTTCTCATAGTTAGGAGGAAAAAGCTGTAGAACCGGGATGCCGTTAGAGCCTTCAAATTCCACAGAGTATGAATTGCAAATGGGAGTATAATAAAACCTCATCGTTTCACCCACCTCCAGTTCATTAATCCTTGCTAAAGGAAGCCATTCTTTTTGTTTCAAGGCCTTTCTTTGATCTACCCTTATTGTCATCCGAAGGTTCCAATATCTTCCACCTTGATCCCATACATCCATGATGGCATTGTTGTTCTCAGGTAAATAAGCTGCCATGTTCGGTATCTCCAAGGTATAGTATCTGTGGCGGAGAGCACCTTCTCGAAGCTACAATATTTCATATCCATTCTTGAATTAATTAATTCTCCAATACCTAAACAAATTAAAAGGATGTGATCAATTAGATGCATATTCAAAGAATAACTTAAATTAATCCAAAAAGAAAATATACAAATACTAAACAAAAATGAAATGATAAAACAGAACAGAATAAAATAGGTCCTCCCACCCCACATCCCCTCTAAGAACTTGCGCACGCGCGCGCGCACACACACACACAGAGAAAAGGATTACCTTGACTTCCTCTGATCTCTAAAACATATGTGCAAGCTCAAAGAATGAGGTCTTGTTTATTATATAGACGACCAACTGGCGACGCTACGTCGTACCGACGTGAGGTTTGAAAACAATTTGTCAGATATATAGGATTTTATGTATTGTGTGAATACAATTGAACCCATAACTTTTTTCTTTTTCTTTGACCCTCTTTTTTGTACTTGATCTTTTGATTTGTCCTTAACTTGTAAATAAGAAATCATAATTAGGCCGTAAATAAATCGAACTGTTTATGAACAGACTCGATTCGTTAAGGGCTCGTTTCGGTTCATCTCATTTAGTAAATGAGCCAAATTCGAATTCGAATATTAGGCGCATTTAGTGAGCAAGACAAGCTCGAGCTCAAATAAGCTCGGCTCGTCAAGTTCAACTTGTTTATCTTTATTTAAATTATATAATAAATATATTATTTATATATTAAATAATATATAAATATATATAAATAATAGTATAAATGCATTATTTGTGTATCAAATAATATAAATAATTTTTTATTTGTGTATCAAATAATATAAATAATTTTTTATTTATATATTTTTATTTAAATAATACAAATAATATTAAAAAAAAATTTATCGAGCCAAGCCGAGCCGAGCCGAGCCGAGCCAAGCTTGAGTCCAGTTACTTATCAAGCCGAACTCGAGCTCAATAAACAAGCTCAATAAGCAAACGAGCAGAGCTCGAGCTTAGCAAAACTCGATTCAGCTCGGTTCAGCTCAGCTCATTTGCAACCCTAATCATAACTATGTGAATTGGAAAATCTAATATACGATTATTAAAATGGGGTGTATTATATGCACTCCTAATTATATCATTTTCTTCTTTAATTATGATTAATTTTCTTTGTTAATTATGACATTATTTTAATTACAACTCATGGTATTTTTAGGATAAACTACCAATAGGTCCTAATAGTTGGACTTAATTCCCACTAAGTCCTATTGAAAATAAGTCTTGCTAAAATTGTCACTAAAAATAATTTTTTTGTGATAATTTTTTATATATGTCGCTATAAATTGATAATTAGTGACTTTTTTTTGTCATGATTTTTATAAATTGTCGCTAAAACTTACAATTAGTAACGTTTTTATATGAAATTTTTTTTCCATAGGACCTATTAGACAATAAATTCACTTATTAGGACCTACACGTAAGTACCCCATATTTTTAGTTATGCCTAACATTGTGTTTATTTATGACAATTTTTTTAATTATAACTTAAAAAATATAAAATTATGTCATTTTCTTATTTAATTATAATGTGCATATGATATATATATATATATTTTGAGGGGTGTGTACCATAATATTTTCCACTTGAACTCAATAGAAATTCGAGATGTGTTGAATCTTGATTGAACATGATATGGCCTTAATATCTGTGTATATAATTATTTAACGAATAGGTACACAAATTGTTCACAAATAATGTTATATTTGTGAGAAATTTTCTTCTTTTTCTTCGTTTATGTCAAAATTTTGAAAATTAAGATCAGTACAACAAACCAAAGGCACAGAGAAATAGGCAACATTCATAGCATTCCCATTCAAAAAGTCTGGATCTTCGGTTATAGTGGACTCAAAAGAAAAACTAAAAAATGACCTGGACAGGACTTTGGTATCTGGGTTACCACTCCCAAAAGTACCAGACTCAGAGGAACTCGAATCTGACCCCGACTCCACAGTCTTAGTGGAATCAAATTCGGACTCGTTATTCGATTCAAAACTACAGATGGTGCCCTTGTCAAACTCCCAAACCAGGCGTAAAGCCTCAGACGCATCCACGATAAGATTAGAGAAATCCACTGTTAGGTTATCCTCGATCATTGAGATAGTAAAACTATCCCCCAAGTTGGTGGTCTCAGTTTCAGCAATAGGACTCGTCAGTAAATCAGCCAGCGGTTTTTCCAACAGCTCCTCCTCTTCGATGTGCAAGTTTGCAGTCGTACCTTGATCTGTATTAATGCCCTGGTCCATCTGCTCATCCTCTTCTTCTGTTAACTGGTGCCCGAAGAAGATCTCGAACCCTGGATACCTTGTCTTTGTCTCATGGTCAAACCGAGGCTCTGGAAATCCACAGAAGGGAAAATCTTCCCCTTGGCGGACAAAACGTCTGTTCAGGGTTCCCTGTATTGGTTTGTGGACTAACTCGTACTGCTTTCCAGTCCTCTTTGCTTTTAGCCTTTCTCTCAATTCTTGTCCTTTTCTTTTCCAATCAATGGCTGTAGGTTTGTATCCCAACCCGAAAACGTAGGGGTTATGGCTCACCTCTTTAACAACAGTGCCTCCCTGTCTGCCACTTCGGCCTAGTCCTGATCCAGGCATATGCCCATGTTTGTTCATCATGTAGATGGACTGAGCACTTACATAAGTTTCGTCATCTTCTGCCATGATGGATTAGACCACCCGAGCCTCTGTCAGCGAGAAGTCAGAGAGGAATACATCATCTTCCCCATGTATGATTTCCAACACTGGTGTGGCAGTGCCCTGGGGAGGATGGATCGCAGAATTGCCGTACACAGTGGCAATCCCGCCTTTGAAGGGGTATTTCACCAACTGATGGACTGTTGGTGACACGGCTTTTATTTGATGCAGCCAAGGCCTTTCGAGTAGTAAATTGAAGGTTGTCGGTACATCCATGACATAGAATTCCACCTCATGTTCAGACGGGCCGATTAGGATATTACTCTTGAATGTTCCCATGACATCCCGGCTTGTATTATCATAAGCCTGGACATCTTGGGTTGTGGGTGTAAAGTCAATCGGCCTCAAACCGATGGCATAGGCAGTCCTCACTGGACACACATTGATCGCCGATCCAGTATCCACTAACACCACCGGGATCCAGTTCTTTCGACTTTCCAAGGTTACATATAAAGGACGGTTGTGGTTAGTGCTTTTCGATGGTAACTCCTTATCTGTAAAAGATATCACCGGCATAACGTCCCCAGATGTAACCAACGACACCAATTGGTTTGCAGTGGTATCGATAAGCAGTTTAGTCCAGTTCATTGCCTCTAACAGTGCCTGCCTATGCTCCCGAGATGCCATTATCAGCCCCCAGATTGATATATCAGCATGAATCTTTTTGAGCTGTTTCAAAACTAGATTTTCTTCAACATCCTTCTCTTTTGATATCTCAACCTCTATGTTGGAGGATTCTGGCTGATCTAAAGCTGCGGGTTTGAAGTACCGACCACTCCGGGTCATGTGATTAATCTCGTCTATATACTACGTATCGTGGAGGGTAGAGTTTCACCCTTCGTCCGTGTATGCATAACTCAAATCATTATCTTCCCACCACTCCCCTACGGTCATGGCCAAGCTATTATCAGGCTTCACCTGGAGCATATTCACATCACACCTCTCATCAACATACCATTCCTTTTCCACGACGATTTTGGTTTCTGCATCCCGGTATTGCTTAAGCATTCTTGGCATTCTAGGCTCCCATTCAGTCTTTTTGGCAGTTACGGTTGACTCGGCCTCTTCTTTCCCTTTTCCTTTTTCTTGTTTCAAGGCCATCTGCCTTCGAATCTCTTATATCCTTTCCTGCTAGAATTGCTCCAACACTTCTTCTTTTCTACTCAAGGGTGTTGCCTCAGCCTTTTCTTTCCTGGTCTCCCTTGTTTGTTCTACCTTAACTATCTCATCATCATTAAACCACCCGTTGCTCATTTTTGGCTGGCTTGCATCCCACCATCCTATTTGCACGCAACTTGTATCTTCTTCCTTGAAGAAGTAGAGATCCTCCAAATCCTTTTCCAATTCTACCAGATCCTCCTCTAGGTTTGCTAAGTCATTCAGGCCTTGCTCAGACCACTCATTCTGACTCTACGCTATTTGGTTTTCCCCGATAGCATTAATGCTGAAAAAGTCCGACAATATGACTATTGGCTTTGGTTAATCAACGGCCACAATGTATAAGCTGGGGTCATATTCCTCTACAAGTGAAGCCCCCTTTTCTATGACACGAGTATCAGACAACCCTGTCTCTAATGCATTCTCATCTCTCTTAATTTCTACTGCCACAGGCTTGGATTGGGTTTGTGGTGTCAAATCCATCATGCACATGTCTGTGCTTTCTGGAATAACCACCTCTGATTTTGGTAGATGGGATGAGATAATGCATGTGCTAGGCTTAAAGGTGGGCAGTAGTGTATGGATATGGTTAATATTTCTGGGTGGGGGGACTTGGTTATGTGCAGGAAGTGGGTTGGTTTTTACGTTTGGTTTGGAAGGTGGGACGATGACTTTGTTGTCAATAAGATCCTGGATCTCATGACGCAAATGAAAACACATGTCCGTGGGATGGCTATGTTATTGATGGAAGATACAATACTGGGTGGGGTTATGTTTGGGTGGCAATGGGTCTGGAAATGGACGAGGATTGAGAGGCTTGAGATGCCCTTTTTGCATTAATAGCTTGAGGGCGTGGCTCGGGCTCATATGGAGGGAGGTAAAGATTCTTCGATTTCGGGATGGACCGATATTTTATGAAGGTTGTGAGGTTGTGGCAGCAGCAAAGGGATTGGCCATCTTGGCCGATGTAACAACGGTACTGACATTTGCAGGCCGTAGAATAGTGCTATTACTAGCATTGGTACCCCTGGTGAATGGCCTCCTTGTAGGTTCGTTAGTTCTGTGGATGATCCCCTTCTTGAATGCACTTTCAATTTGGACCCCCAACTTGTGTAGTGAAGTAAATGTAGACAACGGAGCCACTATCATTATTTGCAGCATATCAAGCTCGAGATTCTGGACCACTAGTCTAACTTGCTCTCTTTCAGAGGGTCTGTTTATTATCCGAGCCGCATTTTCTCTCCATCTGGCGACAAAGTCAATAAAAGGTTCTTTGGGGTTCTGGATAGTTGCCTCCAACTCACTAATGGTTACCTCGATCTGAGTGTTATATGAATATTGGTTAACAAACCCCTCATACAACTCCTTCCAGTTCCGCTTCGTAGAATCCTCCAGTTTTGCGTATCAGATGGCCGCTACATTAGACAAAGTTCTCCCAAACAATGACAATTTCTGAACACGAGAAAGACCCATTGGCCTCAGAACATCCGAAAATAGGCGGACATGTACAATCGGATCCCCGCTTCCATCGAATTTGTCGATGTAGGACATCTTAAACTTCTCCGGTAATTTGACCAAAGCCTCAGTGCACCTGTCTTCAATATCTGGAATGGAATTGAAACCTTGGGACTTTTTCAGCGTTTTATCTAGCCTAGCAATTTTTATCATGGCTAGATCATCGTTGAGGTCAAAGGGAAGAAGTTCCCCATGGGGCTGTACCAAGGGCCTATAAGTTGGAGCCTGTGGAAACATCTCTTGGGGATCTGGGACCTGGGGATTTTCCACTAGTGGAGGTGGATCGGGATTCAGTTGAGTAGCCGGGATTGGGTGCACTGTAGATGCAGATGCCCCAGTTGGGCGTCACAGATCGTTGATGATTTCATCATGTGCGGCCATCCTTTGATTTATGGTAGCTATAGTTCTTTAAAAAGTTGCCATCATAGCAGCAAATTCTTCTGTGTTTTGTGCCATTCTTGGTCTAGGTGGGTGAGATGCTGATGAATTGCGTGCACGAATAGGTGTTTGTGGAGCACTTTATACTGGTGTTGATGCCTACTTGTTCCTTCTTTGTCGAGTAACTGGTTGGAGGGAGACAAACACTAGCTAACCACCAACAAGGTCTTGAATTTTGCAAAGCTTGCCAGAACGAGTCCACACAACTTAGGGAATATTGGGTCTTTCTAAAGCTATGATGGTAAACTATCTACCAAAAGAAAGAAAAGAAAAACAAACTACAATCAAAATCGGATAACACTTCGGCCCCGATTCCCAACAATCATAACACATAGTTGAACTGTAATCCCCACTGAACTCTGTTCTCAAACTCATACTGATATGAACCATTCTGTACAATCTCACTGTAAAAGCACATATCAAGTAAAAGAACCAAAACACCCCTATGAGGGGGGTAGGGTTACCCTATCCTAGATTTTTGGCATGATCTAGGCTATACTATTTTAAACAATGAGTTTCACATAATCCTATATTCGGGTGAACACCCTGTCCTAGTTTGGAACAGTCACTATAGCTTTACTATATGTAACTAGGTTGAATGGTCAAAACAGGGTACCTCAGCAAGACTACCTAATATATCTCTCACACCTAACACCGAGAAGTAAAAGGAGGATCAAACAGTACAACGGTAGCCCAGATCCAAGGGTTGTGTTCCCAACATGGTAGAGCCTACGACCGGTCAGCCTTTTAGCAAGCCTTTTGGGCGAACCTCCAGCAAACCATCCAGGATAGCAGATGGCAAACACAGTGACTTAAGCACACCAATGCAAATGCAATGCAAATAACATATATAGGTAGATAAAATTTCACATCATGAGTTTTAAGTCAAGTTCTCTAATTCCTTAGCAGAGTCGCCAGAAACTGTAGCTCGACTTTTTCACGCTCCTTTCGGAAGACGAATAAGCCTTACAGTTCGGACTCCACTTATGGTTCTGAATCTGATTTCACAAGTGCAATGTGAAATAATGAAAATACAAAAAGAGTCCAAATCTGGCAATTCTATTTGAAAAATCAATGTTTTGCATCGAATGCCAAAAATAGATTGCTTTGCCAGATTTTAGAGTCGCCACCTAAATATTTTTGGAAAATTTAGGAAACCCAAGACTCGTGCCAAAGGCCATTAGTCCGTCATCACCAAAGTGTCTCGGCTCAGGAACTTAGGTACGAGAGAGGAAGGTCATGAATTGAGCACCCCACTCGCCCGATCAAAGATCAGCCTCTATTAATCATGATGTGATTCTTATTTACATTATATGATCTTGTACTGGTTATTAGGTTAACTTTAATATGTGATGCATACAAGTATAGACTAATTTTGCAAACATTGGAATACTTGATTTATGTTTGTTTTGAAAAAGTGTTTTAAAAATGTACCACTTGAAAAAGTGATCGCATATGAACATTTCTCAAATTATTTCAATTCAAGCAAATAGCCTTCATCCACAGGCATTCAAGCAGTTTATCAATTAAGCATTTAGCATCATGGCAAGCATGCTAGACATGGCAATAATCACACTCATGCATCGTGCTAAAATAAATAAAAGCTTACCTCGTACTCCAAGCCAAAAGAGAAACTAGCTAGTAAAATACATGGTTCCTATGCAACATGACTAATGCAACACACACTATATGCAATTACTAGGCTCGGCTACTAATTTGGCACATGGATCAATTTGATAGCATGCAGTCTAAGCACGTATTCACAGCAGCATAAGCAATAACAATACAAGTTAGAAATGATGAACCGAGCCTTGATGCATGCAATACAAGTGGATGCGAACATGAAGTATGCTAAATGAAACATGATGCCCTAAACTAACCATCATAAGCTAGTAAATAAAAGGGAGAAAGACGTGGGGCTGGAAGACATACACAAATTATTACATATTTATCCTCACGCAGGAGGGTCCGAATGTCCGAGTGAATTAACTACTTATTACAAATCCAAATGAATGAATAAATAACTAAATACTAAGCTATCATTAACTAACTAGCTAATTACAAATCCAAGGATGCACAATGCTCACATGCACAGCGTCTAGAAATTGCTCTGTCTGCCCAGATTATTCTGTTTCACCTTCAGCCATTGCCCTTTGCTTCTGCACAACACACTGTCTTACCAAACATTGATGCGCAGCATGTCCTCAATGGTACCCGGACAGGCCTAAGGAAGGCCGGTCGTGCCTCTGTTTCATGCAAAATTCCATTTGGTGCTTTGAAGTGAAAACAGTGCAAACAGAGTGTTCTGGACTCTGTTTGTCCTTCTCACACTTCTCTGTCATGGAAAAGCCTCCAGAGAAGGGTAGAATTATTTCCAAATCCATCAATGAGCAAATTGATTGCTTGATGATTTTGATGTACAATTTAGACAAAAATCAATAAATGAAAGGGACTATAACCACCCCTTCTTCCTATCATAGAGTCAACTCAAAGAGGGAGGTAAAGACGCTTCAAGGTTCATCAAAATATCATGAATTGATGTAGAACAAACCTTGACACAATGGACTCGGCATAACATCTAGCTGAACCCCAAGCAATATAGTTCAGTTTCTTTATGTTGGTTGATTCATTTTAAGCCAATTCATTTAGTCAAATTCGTCCTTTAATTCATTAAATCCAAGATGATTGCTACATCCACTAGAGATTACGTCCATTAAGTGAAAAGTATATCAAACGGGAAGTAATTCTCAACATGAAAAAGAGACTACACCGTTGGCAATGAACCTCTGTAGAGATTAAGCCATTAAGCGTAAATCGCTAGTTCACGTTTCGAATAACCGTCAACCGAGTAAAATAACTCTTAAATGAAAGAAGTGAATAGCAAGTTGATTTATTAAAATGAAATTCTTAAACATGGAAATTAGCAAAAACAAAGCTAAGAACGATATACAACAAGCTATGTAAGCAAACTTATGAGACAACAAGCAAACTAATCAAAGCATAAACCAATTGAACAAATTAGGACAACCCTAAAATAGTCCCTAGTATGCTAAAAACAATAGCTAAAACCATGTTAAAAGAGCACATAATATAGATAAGAAACAAAGAGATACAAAACTAGTTAACAAAGCTAAAGAGGGGTGGCTAACCCCTCCACTTTTAGAACTCTTAAACCATATTTTAGCCTCTGAAATTAGTCCAAAAACAATATGAAAATATAAGAAAAAGATGAAAAAAGATTGAAACGAAAGCAAGGGAGAAGGTAATAAGCTTTTACCTCTTGTGGATAAGGTATTCTTGTTGTAAACCAAACTTGATTCCAAAGCACTCTCAAGTTTTGAGTCATGATTTTCGAATATCAATCAAAATTCCAAGTCCAAGCTCTAGTTGATATGGTATGGATGGATATGAAAGCTCAAAGGTTATGAGAGTATGAGGATGACTTACAAGAGAAGAAATTCAACTCTTTGATATTTTTTCTAACACTTAATAACTTGATATTTCTTAACCTTGATATTTTCTAACCCCCAAAATGCAGTCTAGCAGCCTCGTATGTAGAGATTGAGCTGCAGATCAAAATATTTGCAGAAATAGACAGCTGGCAGATTGCTGCATATTCTGCTTTGAAAAGTCAAGAGGCCCGGCCGGGCATTGGTACCCACGGTCGGCCATCACTGAGGCACAGCCAGGCCTCAGTGTATTTCTACTGTTCCTCACTTTCAGGTTCAACGCAAGTTGGAACAATGTTCAAATCTAAATTTCTGGAGCAGAAATACAGTGGATATGGCAGGTTGGGATTGATTAGAGCTTGAAATCAGATTTCTTTGTTGAGAATTCAAACCACTTATATATTGTAACCTTCATCATCAAGTGTTCGGAATAAAGCGCCTAAGTCTTACGAGCGATCAAAATTAGGGTGTCTACAATGATGCCTCCCATCCAAATTTTGTTAATCTTGATAGATCAAATTATGTTTTGTGGGCCCAAGCCATATCTTCCTTCCTGAAAGGGAGGAAACTCTAGCGTATTATCATCGGGGATGTGACGAAACCAGTGAAAGAAGCCGTTGAAACTACTACTAAGTATGAAGACCGATTAGAAGATTGGGACAATAAGAACTACCAGTTCATTACTTGGCTTTGGAATACCTCTATTTCCTCTATTAGTCTTCAGTTTGGTCGTTTTCAGCTTGACTTTGTTACCACTCCTGCTAAAGACATTTGGGATTTTTTTAAAGAACAATACCAGACTACCGGTCTTGCCCATCAGTATCAACTTCAGAATCAGCTTCAACGTGTGCGTCAAGAACCTGGTCAGTCTATTAATGACTTTCTTTCTCAATTGTATTTTGTTTAGGACCAGCTTGCTCTCTTAGAACCTATATGGCCTCACACTGAAGGTGCTTCTTTATTCACTATATATCGTAATCAGTAGCGGTTGGTTCAATTTTTCATGGTTCTCACTACCCATTTTAAGCCAGTGCGTGCATTTCTCCTTCATCGCACTCCACTGCCCACTCTTGAGCAGGCTATTTTCGAGCTGTTATCTGAGAATACTCGTCTTGGTACTCTCTAGACTCATTATGTAGACTCTGTTCTTGCCACTCCTCAATCACGGACTTCTTCCATGCCGACCTAGCGATCTATCGCCTGCATTTATTGTCAGAATCGGGGCCTTTCTTTAACCCACCTTCTAGTTCATTGCCCAGTCAGACCCTACCGGTACTACAACAAAATTGGGTCCTGGTCATTTGCAGCAAGATTATTTTCGCAATCCCTCCCAGTCATCTTCCACTGGTTCGTCTTCTCGCGGTTGATCTTCTAGGAATAGTTCACATCATTCCGAGAATCAGTCTAGATCTTTGCCTACTCATCGCACTGTTGTTGCTACCTCTGAGGACTTCTCTGAGTCTCTAGATCTGTCTGCCCCTGTCTTTTCCTAAACTAATGTTGAGGCCCTGTTCAAACAGTTTATCTCCACCTCTAGTACACTTCCCCCTACTGCTTTGTCTGTGACTTCAAGTACATTTTCTTAGTATTTTGACTCCACATGTTGTAATCATATGACTTTTAGTTCTACTATATTTTCTTTCATCTCTCCCTCTGCTCATATTTCCTTTATTCATACTGTCGATGGGTCTCTCATGTCCGTAAGTCATGTTGGTTCTGTTTCCACCTCTCATTTGTCTTTACCACATGTTTATCATATCCTTACTCTTACCTTAAGCCTTATCTCCATTAGTCAATTATGTGAGCTTGGTCTAACTGTTATATTTTCTGCTAATGGTTATTTAGCTCAGGACCCTCAGATAGGAGATACTATTGGGATCGGCCGTTATGAGCTTATTCACCTTCATATTCCAAACTCTACACAGTTAGCTACTCCTGCATCTGATTCTTCTTTGTCCCCTTTTCATCTTTGGTATTATCGCTTAGGGAATATTTCTATTAGTAGGTTAAAGTCCTTAGTTTCTAGTGGTTAGTTGGGTCATGTACTTCCAAATAATTTTGATTGTTTGCCTTGTCAACTTGCAAAACAACCTACTTTATCATTTAATAAAAGTATTTCTATTACCCATACACCTTTTGATCTCATACATTCTAATATCTAGGGCCTATCACCTACTACTACCAAGGGGGGATCTCATTATTTTGTTATTTTGTCGATGATTTTTCATGGTTTACTTGTGTAGACCGCCCCGAACTCTCTCCGCGCGACCCCTCGTTTGGAGAGGGCACGAATTGGGTTCATAACTACTACAGTTCGAACTCCTGTCACGGTTCTGAATCTAATCTCACAATGTAAGACTGATGAATCACCAAAGTGTCCAAATCCAGCTAATCGTTTTGGAAAATCGATTTTAATCAAAAAGCGCCAAACATGGACTGCTTTGCCAAATTTCAGAGTCGCCACCTAAATATTTTGTTTTAGGAAATTTAGGAAATCCTGACTCGTGCCTAAGGCCACGTGTCCGTCATCACCAAAGTTGCTTCGGCTCGGGAACTTGGGTACGAAAGGGGAAGGTCCTGAAATGAGCACCCCCGCTAGCCCGATTAAAGATCGGCCTTTACTAAACATGATATGTTGTTTTTGAAAACACATGTGTTCTTATTCTGATTATTAGCTAACTTACTATGTGATGTACACAACACACAAGTATAAACTCAATCACGAGAATTGGAACAAAACAATTCATGTTTATTTTCGAAAATGGTTTGAATGTGCTACTTGCAAGTAGGCTAAAGCACGGATTTGCCACCCTTAAGTGGGCTTAAAAACATGATGATTTGCCACTTCAAGTGGGCTTAAAACTCACATTTGGATGAATTGTTCCAATTCAAGTAATGAAGCCTTCATCCATAGGCATTCATGCAGTTTAGCATTTAAGCAAATAGCATCATGGCAAGCATGCTGACAAGGCAACACTCACACTCATGCAAGAATGCTAAAGCGTAAACACTTACAGTGTACTCCGAGCCAAAACAGAAGCTAGTTAGAAATCATACATAATCCTAGCTATGTTAAGATGCCTAATGTAACACATGCAAAAATGCAACTAAAATAGGCTCGGCTATCTAGAATGGCATATGAATGCAACACTTGATAACATGCTTTGAAACACGTATTCAAGAAAGTGTATTGAAATACAATGCAGTTTGAATGATGCGCCGAGCCCAGTGCATGCAAGACAAATGAATAGATGCACGCATGCAAGCATAAGGTATGCTAATTGAAATATGCCCTAAACTAACCATCAAAAGCTGATAAGTAAAAGGGAGAAAGAAGTGGGGGTTGGAAGACATGCACACACACACGCACCCTTATTACAACAATACGCCCTCTCGTAGGAGGGTCCAAATAAATAAGAGCTAAGCTAAGCTAAGCTACTTATTACAAATCAACTAATTAACTAATCTAACTAATTAATTATTACAAACCAAATTGAAACTAGCTATGCTAAGCTAATTAGAATATTACAGAGATGAATCAAATTAGCTAAACACATTAACTAATTAATTACAAAATCGGTAAATTAACTATCTAAACAAAGCAATTAAAATGGCCTCGAGAAGAGGGAGAGATGCATGCTCGGTTTGCTTCGCCCGGAAATGCATTGCCTTGCCATAAGTTGTCTCTATTTGCACTCGCGGTGACCTTAGAGCATCAAACACACTTTCAGGTTGTATCTGCCTCAAAACAGGAGCATTTTGGAAAATTTTTCTACAAGTGGTCGGCAGGCTAGTGCAAGTGGCCGGCCAGCCACTTCCCTTTCCAGAATCTCAACTTTGCTGCAACAAAGATCAACAAAGGCACAACAATGCATTTACAAGGAAATGTGTGTGCAACTACTCTCCTTATCATTTTTCAAGCTCAAAGAAGTGTAGTACTCGGCTCTCAAGCCACCAATCACGCATCTCAATGCATGATGGCCAAAGAGCCAAGTTTGCACAAGTCAATGAATGCACAAATAACATACAAGACTCAAGAGACCTCCACCCTATCATGCACGATCAAGTTTGGAATGCGTTTTTTTTTAACTTTTTTTTAATTTTTGTAAGAGAACAAATGAAATAATTATAGTTTGGATATGACATTTTATTTTATTAATTTTTTAACCTATTTTATCTTTTTGTGGCTAAAATAATCTCCAACTCACATGCCAAACATAGCCATACTATATAAATTTGGTCACACTAATCCTTAAAATAGTGTGTATAACAGTCAAATGTTAATTTTTAATTTTTGCAAATTGTCTATTACTTGATGTTCACATTATTATATTTCTCTATTGTACTCTTTTTACTTTATTATATATAGGCCTGGTTTGATTATCATTTTGAGGTTAAAAAAGCATAAAATGACAAAATAGGCTAAAATTCGATTCAAAATAGGCTACATGAAATGATAGGGTTCAAGAACGTTGTTGGAAAATTTGAAGATCTTCGAAAATCTTTAAAGAAAACTCAAATTCTCTAGAAATGATGAGAGGCTTAGATTCTTCAATAGTCACAACTAAGAACACAAAAGCAAAGACATGATAGAGATAAGAGATTAGATGAAGAAGAATGCAAAGTAGTTTGAGAGAGAATAATGACAAAACTCTTCCATTGATCTCCCACTTTCACTCTCAAGGTTGATAATGGAGAAGGGAAATTAATCCTTTCCCAAGAGTTATCTCTCCAAAATCCATCCCTTGCAAAGCTATGTATAGTTGCTATTTATAGGCATCTCATGATGTAGGATAGAGCCCATATTCAAGGCATATGGGGAATATTCCCTCTAATTACCTTGTCTGAGGAGGTGACCTCCCCGAGGATAAGGAAAACCCTGAAGAGGAGATCAACCTCTCGGTGAATCCTTCCTCTTAGCCACACCTAACCAATGATCCCCAATTATCCCATAGGGTTAGGCGTAGCTCAAGAGAACGTCTTACCGCAAATATTGCCGAGTCTCAGGGACCCCCTAGATCGTGCCACCTCGATTTGGGTATAGGCTAGTTTAATCGAAGAGTGAATTTATCTCCACTCATCGTTCTCAGGATCGGGTCCTTTGTTTGAACTCCATTACGCCCATGGTTCTGGTGTGTAGATCTCGAAAAGCTCCGAGCCCGCAAATGTTCTGGGACTCATTAACGGAGCGACTTCTAGATTGCGTTCGAATCTGTTCGAAGCCAAGCGCTTCGGATCTCTAGGTTCATAGATCCGAACCCTTTCGAGTCCAAGCTCAAATAGATCTCTAAGTTCGTGGTTTCGAACTCTTTCAAGACTAAGCCAATACCTCAAAGAATGGATCTCCTCTGAGGGTTTCATCTCTTTTGAAAACAACGGTTAACCTCCTCGGATGCCCGTATGATCTGAGTCTCCTCGGATGGGCTTGTTTGAACTCTCTTTAGAGATATATGCTTGATGGGTCTTCCTCAACCCAATTTGTTGGTTTTTTTATGGGCCCGTTTAATAGAATTCACTTGGCCCATTTGGTAATAATTTAACTAGGCTCACTAATTTTTGGGCTTTCCGATTGGGTTTCGATTGGGCCTAATTAATTAGTGGGCTAAAGTTAACCCCTCTTACAGAAGGAAAGTTAATATAATTATACCACAATTATGAAATTTGTAGTATTTTTTGAAAGTTTGAGGGGGAGGTCAACGTAATTTATTCTTTATTTTGAGAAAAGTTACTCTCCTAGACATAACTATCCAGATTTTTCTGGGCAATGTGTTATATGGTGGAGATTAAATTTGAAGAGTGAAATTTATGTGTAAAATAAATTTAAATCACAAAATAATAATTCTGAATAATTTCTGAATTAATAAGTTTGAATTCGTAATATCACTCCTTTTATTATGTAACAACAAAGAAGAACAGTTGGCCGGTGGCCCCATCTGTTACTTGGCAAGACACAGTCAAAAAAGATGTCTGTCGAAAAAAACCTCCATCACTTCATGAACCCCACTTATATGTAAAGTGAATGGCTTAAAACATAAGCTATATAGTAAGCTACACTACACATGTTAATAATAATCTACTAGTATTTAAGTAGATTATTATGGTCACATTAAGGTCTCATATAGAATAGAGAATAGAGAATAGAATTAATACTAGTATAATGGCTTGGGAGTGTTTTGGAAAGACACTCTCTCCAACAGATGCAAACAGCTACTTGGAGATACCGAAGAGTGCACTTCACTTGCCTCCGCCGAGCAACTCCATCATTCAGGTGTGGGATCAAAATGGATATGTATGGAAGTTTAAGGCGCCAGCAAAGCCGAGTAGTGGTAGGCGGACCTTGAGAGGTACTTGGCCTCATTTTGCAAAGATTTACTTTCTCAGGGCTGGTGACACTGTCAAACTCTATTACTTTCCCTATACTAATCAATATTTTGTTGAATTTCAAAAGCAGATTCCTCCCACTCTCCCACTCTTTGTTTGAGTCCCTATTAAAATGAGATACCACCACTCATGCAGCGGATGGTTTCCCACTCTCCAACTCTCTCTTTAGTAGAATTTGAATCGAATTTTACTTTCTTTTCTTTTCTTTTTTTTGGTGTGTTTTTTGTGTTTTTCTATGCGTGAAAGGGGATTACTGTTGAGCTCTATTGTAATGTATCAATAAACATCGTGTCTGGTTCTATTATCATAATTGATTCTCTGTATGCTTTGTCTTTTTGGCCAATACTTTGCCTCATCTCTTTTTCTTCTCTTCTTTTTTTAATTTTTATTTATTTATTGTATGTGTAGAAGGGGATAAGATGTATCTGATACCCCAAAAATAACTTAAATGCAACAGCAATTCATATTATCGGTATTATCATTCAATAATTTCTTGTCATTCAGTTTCTTATGTATATATGACAAAGTAATTATATCTCAAAAGTAGAGTTCACGTTCCATATGTAAGTTTATTATTGATTGATGATACCATATCATAGATATCATTATGACACTAAATTTTTAATCCCCCCCCCCCCAAAAAAAATAATGGTTCCTACCTAACCAACCAGCAGTTAACGAGTTGCAAACATTATGTTAAGTCAGATTTGGCGTGTGTCATTTACCCCTTTATTATGTATTTTATCACTCTATTTGTCTCAAAATATTAGTCTTTTATTTCATTTTTTATTATTTCAAAATATTAGTCCCTTTTCAAAAATCAAGTACAAAAATAATATAAATTTTTTATTTTGCCCTTTTTTTAAATTCATTAACAACATAAAAAGTACAATTATGACATTGATATTCCTCAAAAAATATACTATCAAAGACTAATTTTGGAAAATCATTTTTTTTAAAGTACAATAATTGTAATACTAAAAAAAATTAAATTTCTCAAAAGAGATTATTATTTTGGGATGGAGGAAATATTATTTTTTTGGTAAATTACTCTCAGACCAGTAGATTTCTGAAATTTTACTGCGCCTTCACTACTCTCTGAAATCACATTGCACTTCTCCCTTTGAAAATTTTTGTAACATTTCTTTCAACTATTAAGAGTTTGGCAAAAAACTGTAAAGATTAAAGTTTCAAGTTCAACCAAAAGTTTTGCCCAATTATTAACTTCAAGACCAATGCCTTCATAATAATATTTTACAAATTAAATGTACGTTGTGATAATACCATACCTTTTTTTCACATGATGTCAACAAATTAAAAATAATTTGTGTTTTGTCAATGAAATCACTTTCCACACAACAAATGAAGTGCAGAAAAAGGACAGCACAAAACATGATTATTGTGTATTTTAGGAAGTCAGCGATGTCTGAAAAATACCCGCAGCATCCACATCGTGATATGTACAAAAAGAAATCATACTAATATTAGAATAAAATAATAACGTATAATTTAAATCCATTTAATTATAAATCTATATAAGAACTAAATATGAATCATATAAAATCTTATAAAATTCTGAGTATATACTTATGAGAACCTAACTTTTTTATTTCTCAACATTAAAGAGAAAGAATGGAGGCGATTTTCTCGTGTTAGAATTTCTCTCTCTCTCTCTCTCTCTATCCATCCCTAATCAAACCATCAACAACTAATCTATTCGATTTGCTAATCTTTTTAGGCCATCAATCTGCTTTATCCGATCAATTCATGAAATTTAGGGCAATTGATCCACTTCATTCTCATGAAATTTGGGGCTAGAGATGGTTTGGTCATGTCGGTTGCGTAGAAAAGAATCAAATCATTAAAAGCTATATTGTGAGCTTTAATTAACTTCTCCTCCTTTTAGGCTTATAATTTCTGTTTTTGGTTTTTACACAATTATGATTTTCATGAAATCAAAATTTGTAATTTTAGACATTCATGGATTCATCTGGGTTTGAGGTTGACATGAGAGCAAACCATTAAACCAGAATTCAACTATAGAAATTGATTTTGTTTGATGGTTTTTCGGCAATTCATGATGATTGATCGAAGGTAAATTAAATGCAACATAATATTGAAGTAATTTCAATTTAATTGATTGCACAAAAATAGTTGTGGGGAAGTGGTTTTTGGAAATACTCTTCTGATCCGGGAAGACGTTCTTGATTCTCAGCTAGTCACCTGCAAAAGACAGATATTCCGGTCGGGGGTGCCGGGATTAGCACTCCGACGGGCAAGTCAGTTCCTCTACTTAAGAAAGCTTGTTTACTAAGTCTAGTGAAGTGTATTCTTTTTTTTCTTACCCCTTTCCAAGAACGTTGCTTCTTTATTTATAGCTGTTCCTCCTGAGGCCTCGGGGCCTGAGCTTGGTTTTCAATCATTACCTGTTCTTATATTCGGCCCCCAACGATCTTTATTAATCGACTTACGTATCGTATTCGGCCCATCCTAGACTTGCAGGATGGGGCCGATCAATATTTGCTAGACGTCCGGTTAATGTCAGTAAGACATGCCCCTTCCGATCTATCCGTATATTCGGCTCCCACAATTGCCCCCCGAACTCCCTATTGACGGTAGTTAATCGGCGTGTTTGGTTTAGAATTCGAAAAGCCCCTGAGATCAGGAGGCTTCGCATATCCCAAGTCGTCAGAAAATGTCAGAAAACGCACGCCTTTTCGTTTATCATTACACTTTCCCGCTTCATTCATGCGTCCCTCGCATTTATTGCGATTTGAAACGTCAGTCCCTTTATGGAGCACATTTCGTTGATCATCTGATACGTTTGGACCGCCAGCGCGCATCTTTTCTCTCACCCGCATTTTCTGCAACTTTCGTCCGTCTACCTTTGCCTCATCTGCTCCTCGTAAGTCTTCTTTCCCTTTCTTTGTTTATCATTTTTTACTTTCGGCGAAGCCTTGGACCTCCGTCGAAATGGCTAAACACCTGAAGGACCTCCTTTCTGAGAGTCGCATTTCCGGATTCTAGCGACATTTTTCCATTCCCGATGACGTCCATCTAGCTCTTGTAACGGACAGTACTCTGGACGTGGAAAGGGAGGATCAGAATACAATCGTATTCTCCCTCCTGTCCATAGCGGAAGGTGGAGTCCGTTTCCCCCTACACCCATTACTTAGGGCTGCCCTTCGCTATTGGAGTCTGATTCCTTCTCAGCCCAACGTAAATTTCTTTCGAATCGTTATGGGTGTCATAGAGCTGAATCGGCGTCTTAGGATCAATCTTGGAATTCCGGCTATTCGGCACTGCTATGCTTTGGCCAAATCCTCTGGTCGGCTGGGTCGGTACTTCCTTAGGGCCAAGGATACTGACCATCATTTGGTGACTATGCTTGCCAGCTCTGGTAAGAGGGTTGACGATGTAATGGTCAATGTCCGAGGTAATTGGGAGTTCGCTGAAGGCAAGGATCGCCTAGACCCCATCCCCAGACATAAGGGTGACCCAGGTTGCCACGTAGTATCTTGTGTTTAATGGTTTATCTTTTAATCGGCTTTCTTTCCTTAATCACTCCTCTTTTGCAAGTAATAAATTGAAGAAGATTCTGACTTGCGCTGACGAAGCGGTCCTTAGGGATATTAAGATTGCACTCGACTACTTTGGCCGCCCAAGCGTGCAAAAATAGGGGAGTGCCGCCCACATTTTACTTCGGTACGAGCCCACTTACACCACGTTCTCGGCTGTGGACAACATTCCGATTCCATCCGGCGATCAGCAGCTCTCGGCTCTTATCTTCCCCAGCTACAAGAACCTCAGGCAAATCGGTCTCGAGGATTCTGATTCGGGGCGAGACGCAGAGCCGGAAATACAAGCGGTTGCCGATCCAGCGAGAGAATTCACCGAGGAGGCCGAAGAAGTTGACGAGGCCGTGCGCTCGACCTTTGAGACTGCCGGACTCGATCAGCCTTCACCATCCGCGTCGGGTCGGGCAGAAGTCTCTTCCGGAGACATTTTCACGAATTTGGGCGACCTACCCGGCGATTTCTTCGAAGGTATGGCGAAGGAAAGCCTTTCGCAAATGGCGCGTAGGAGAAACGCCGAGCGAATGGCTGCTCGACAAAAGGCCGAGGCCGGCGAATCTGATCCCAGCTTGCCTAAGGCCTCCGTACCCATTGTTGAAGGGCTGGTTCAAGTTACGCCGGTTGAAACGGAAAAAGGGGGTGAACAGAAGGCCATTGAAGAACAGCAAATTCCGGAGGAGCGCGGCCAAAAACGCAGCGCCGAGGGGGAAGCCAGTTCAGAAGCTAGTCCTGACAAACGGCCTCGCTTCGAGGAATCGGACGTGGTCGCTCCTTTTGTTATTCAGCCAAAGATTAGAGATACGCCGATTTCTTCCAATGCTTCTGCCATTGAGGATCCGGCCGTTGCGTTGAGCTTAGCGGCTTCAATTTCCTTGCCGGCTGATAGTGCAGCCTTTTCCGCCGTGCCGGATATTTTGGCTGTAGCCTTATCTGCGCAGTCGGCACTCCTGGTAGGAATCTTATATTTATTTCTAAATTTATTTTTTATAAAGGTATCTAATGATCCCTTATTCTTGCAGACCGTCGGCAGGATTGCTGACTTGGGCCGCTGCCTGCATGATGCTCTTGGCAGGGTTGACCGTTTGCAAGCCGAAGTGGAAGGTCAGAAGAGTAGAACGGAGTTTGAAAAAATGAGGGCCGCAATGGAGAGCGCGCGAGCCGAAGCGGAGAAGGAGAGGGCTCGCTCCGCTGAACAGCTTCGATCTGACGCTGAGGCTAGAGCGAATGCGAGTGAGGAATCGCTCAAACTCTCAAAGGACGAACTTACCCAGGCGAAGGCTCAGCTGGAGGAGCTGAAGGCGGCCAAGGAGAAAGCCGAATCTGATGCTTTCGAGGCGGGAAAGAGCGCCGCTTTCGCTGAATATGTTGATGAAGTTCCCAAGTTTGAGAATCGGGGGTTCAAACATGGGTGCCTCAAAGCCCTTGCTGCCGCTGGGGTTACATCGGATTTGCCAATTCCTTATGAGCAAGTGGATGTCGAGCCACTCGAATCCGACACCGAGGAGTGATTTGGGGGCCGTTTCCTAATTATTATTATTGTTGTTGTTGTTGTTTTTTTTTTATATATATATATATATATCTGTTTGGTTGGGTTTTGTTGGTTCAGGGTAGTTTTCATGTATAAATTGGTTACTAACTTGTACGCAATTTATCAATGAACATCTCCTTGTAATGCCACTACTTCCTGTGCACAATTTGTGTGATTATGTTAATGAAACATTTTGCTGAGTTTCGCTCAAAGCCTGTTGCTACTTTGCGTTAAATTGTTGCCGAGTTTCAGCTTTTAGGGATTGATTGCCGAGTTTCAGCTTTCAGGGATTGAATATCCTATGTCAACATTGATTTGTCTTCTTTGTGTAAAATTGCTTTAAGGATTGAATATCCTGTGTCAACATTGATTTGTCTTCTCCGCGCCGACTGGATTCGAATTATGAACTGTCAATTCGAGAGCCGGCTGGGGTCTCTGAGCCGGATAGATTGGTGAATCTGCTCTTGCCCCGGGCGGTCCTTGCGGAGTCGAGGGCCGGATGGGGTATTTTAGCCAGCTAGATTGATGAATCTGCCCTTGCCTCAGGCGGTCCCTGCGGGGTCGAGGGCCGGCTGGGGTACTTGGCGGGATAGATTGGACTATGGTAGAATCGTGCCCCTGCCGTTGACTTAGCCGGCGTCGGGCGATTCAGGGTCTCCAATTAATGAGATCGCCTTGAACGCGCTGCCTCTGTGAAGCATAAATGAGGAAACGTACATCCTTTATGAGCTTGGTAGACAACTGAGTTGAGCTCTTGGGGGAAGACTGATTACGCGGATGTCGAACCGACTTTTCTTCAACAGCAAAGGGGAAGCGAAGACCCTGGCTGAGCTTAGTGGAGATATGAATCGGGGTGGTGAACCCTCGCAGGCAGGAAGTAGGAGTGCCAGGGGTCGTGAGAGGCGTCAGTCTCCCCGACGTCGCAGTAGATCGCCTAGGCGAGAAAAGCAGTCGCAAGGTAAGGCTCCACAGTCCCGAGTCGAGGGAAGGTCCGACGCGAAACCGTGCCCATTAAGCTTCGCGGTATTCGTGAAGAATAGACCCATGACAGAGGCGGACTCGATCGTTCGAGATCCAGATGTAGCGGTCGACTTTGCCCGACAAATATTTCCGCCTGAGGTTCAGAAATCGATGCTGGGTCGACAGGATTACGAAGTGTTTAGCGAGGGCATTCACGGCGCAGTGAAGGGGCTTTACACTGCTTATGAAGTCGGCATGCGTCTGCGTGCTGCCCGTCAAGAGATGGAGAAGAAGGATGAACGTATTCGAAGTTTGGAGGCCCGCGTGGAAGCGGCCGAGCGGGAACTAAGGAAGGCCAAGGCGGCTCAGGCTCAACCCACCGTGCACGCGAACCCAATTGTGGAAGAGAGGGTTACGAGTCGGCTTATCAGCTCCGCACTTGCCGATCGAGAGACGGCTAGTATGTTCGCAATAGAGAGTGCGAAGGGGAGGGCCTACGAAAAAGGTTTCTACGAGGGCCGAAAGGTGGGAATCGAGAAAAACAGGGAGACGCTGGCTGAAGAAGTATGCCGATGTGAAAACCGCGGGTTCAGGCACGGTTGGATCAAGGCATCTCAAGCCGCAGAAACTCTTCGAGCGTCAGGAATTGATTCGGCATCACCACGCTACAGGAATAAAGATTTTCCGTTTTGTGCCTTTGAGATCGAGAAGAGTGAGGATGAGGGTGACGCCGTATGAATTTTATAATCTTAAGATTGGAATGCAGAGCGTGTTCGAAACTATGTAACTTATTGTTTTATTAAATAAAAATTGTTTCATTGTTATTCATATTCGGCATATGTGTATTTCATGTTGCTCAAATGTTTGAATGTCTAGATGTTGCCCGACCCAGACAGCCGTTAACTGCCCGGCAAGGCGCGGGCCTACCGGCAATATCCGCACGTGGGCAGGGCCGACACATCCCCGGTGACCGTTAGGGCGTTATTGAGGCTGTTTCAATGGCCATTTATCTCCGATTTGGGTGAGCGTATTGACGCTTGAGCAGTTGTATTAATGGGCTGGTCGACGGTGATCGGCATGTGAGTATTGGCCGACCATTTTTAATAAAGTTATTTCGCTTTGGCCGAGCCAGCGCGCATTTTGGCCAGCCGTCGGGATGGTCGTGGCGAATGTCAATCGACGCTTGTTTTTTTTTTTTTTTAAACCAATGCGTTTTGGGGAGTTAATAAAATTTTCTCGGGGTTGGGACCTCGAGATTGCAATCGTTGCTGAGAATAAAAGGAATGGGCGCTTCGCACCAGTAATCCCATTTGACTCATCATTCTTTGTCTGGTATGGTGATTTTGGTTACATTCAAATTTCGGTCAAGTTCGGTGTTGAGATGGTTTGCGACAGAAAACCTATCCGTGAAGGAGTTAGATCATCCGAAGGGCTTGAGTTCTGTGAGTCTTCACGTCGTCGAAGCAGGTCACCCCGAAAAGAGAGTCAACAACTGTCAAGTTCATTCTTCCTTGTCCTGGATCTTTGCCTTGACATTGTCAATGGTGTCAGGGGCAATTCAGCGTTTATGCAAGTCGCGGGCTTAAGCATAACTGGTTCAAGGTAGTGCACTCCGTGGAGGGGTCTAAGGTGAAAGTCGTCGATCCGGCGATGCTGCTTTACCGGCGCGTTTTGTCCCCTTTTTGCTTTCGATATTGTAATGTTCGAATGCGGGTTGTATTCATGTAACAACTGTTTAATCAAATAAATGGTTTTATTTTAAATCTATTTGCGTGTTATTCTGAATTTTGGAATGTTGCTTGTGTACTAAGGCTCATTACTTCGAATGCATGATGTTACACAAGATCAATTATCAATATTTTTTGTTTGTGCCCTAAGGCGGCATGCACCAAAGGGGGCTCCGAATCCGGAGACTGTTTGGCCAATCGTGGTACACGAAGGGCGCTCCGAATCCGGAGACTCAATCGGCCCTAAGGCGGCATGCGCCAAGGGGGCTCCGAATCCGGAGACTTAATCGGCCCTAAGGCGGCATGCGCCAAAGGGGGCTCCGAATCCGGAGACTTAATCGGCCCTAAGGCGGCATGCGCCAAAGGGGGCTCCGAATCCGGAGACTTGGTTTGGCCAATCGTGATACACGAAGGGCGCTCCAAATCCGGAGACTCAATCGGCCTTAAGGCGGCATGCGCCAAAGGGGGCTCCGAATCCGGAGACTTGGTTTGGCCAATCGTGATACACGAAGGGCGCTCTGAATCCGGAGACTCAATCGGCCCTAAGGCGGCATGCGCCAAAGGGGGCTCTGAATCCGGAGACTTAATCGGCACTAAGGCGGCATGCGCCAAAGGGGGCTCCGAATCCAAAGACTTAATCGACCCTAAGGCGGCATGCGCCAAAGGGGGCTCCGAATCCGGAGACTTGGTTTGGCCAATCGTGATACACGAAGGGCGCTCCGAATCCGGAGACTCAATCGGCCCTAAGGCGGCATGCGCCAAAGGGGGGGGCTCCGAATCCGGAGACTTAATCGGCCCTAAGGCGGCATGCGCCAAAGGGGGCTCCGAATCTGGAGACTTGGTTTGGCCAATCGTGATACACGAAGGGCGCTCCGAATCCGGAGACTTAATCGGCCCTAAGGCGGCATGCGCCAAAGGGGGCTCCGAATCCGGAGACTTGGTTTGGCCAATCGTGATACACGAAGGGCGCTCTGAATCCGGAGACTCAATCGGCCCTAAGGCGGCATGCGCCAAAGGGGGGCTCCGAATCCGGAGACTTAATCGGCCCTAAGGCAGCATGCGCCAAAGGGGGCTCCGAATCCGGAGACTTAATCAGCCCTCAGGCGGCATGCGCCAAAGGGGGCTCCGAATCCGGAGACTTGGTTTGGCCAATCGTGATACACGAAGGGCGCTCCGAATCCGGAGACTTAATCGGCCCTAAGGCGGCATGCGCCAAAAGGGGCTCCGAATCCAGAGACTTAATTGGCCCTAAGGCAGCATGCGCCAAAGGGGGCTCCGAATCCGGAGACTTGGTTTGGCCAATCGTGATACACGAAGGGTGCTCCGAATCCGGAGACTCAATCGGCCCTAAGGCGGCATGCGCCAAAGGGGGGCTCCGAATCCGGAGACTTAATCGGCCCTAAGGCGGTATGCGCCAAAGGGGGCTCCGAATCCGGAGAGTTGGTTTGGCCAATCGTGATACACGAAGGGCGCTCCAAATCCGGAGACTTAATCGGCCCTAAGGCGGCATGCGCCAAAGGGGGCTCCGAATCCGGAGACTTAATCGGCCCTAAGGCGGCATGCGGCAAAGGGGGCTCCGAATCCGGAGACTTGGTTTGGCCAATCGTGATACACGAAGGGCGCTCCGAATCCGGAGACTTAAATTGGCCAATTGTGATAAATGCCCCACTGGGAATCGACTTATGATTTTCAGCGTCGAGGAAAAGTAGTTCATATTGCAGAGGCGAAATATATTTACAGTTATCAGAGCCCACAGATCGGGTCAGTGATAGGGTTTTCGTTAGAACTCTGCTTGTGCCGATTGGGGGGAACCACGTATTTCTTCAATGCCGTGGGTTATTGGGAAACGCAGAATCTGATGGTAGGTGCTTGGGACGGCCTTCATGACATGCAGCCAGGTTCTTCCCATTATGGCATTATATGGCGAGGGGAGCTTCACGACCAGGAATTCCACTTCGACCGTTCTAGACCCTGCTCGAACAGGTAATGTGACCTTGCCTAATGGGTATTCCGGGTTCGTATTAAAGCCGAACAGTGGGTGAGGTGTCGGAGATAGATCTGCCTCGTTGAGACCGAGCTTGATGAAAGTTTGATAGTACATGACCTCTGAACTACTCCCTGGATCTATGAGGATTCGTTCAATGATGAACCGGTTTACGCGTAATCCAATGATCAACGGATCAATGTGGGAAGCCGTTGCGTCATTGAGGTCGGAGTCGTTGAAGGCAATTGTCGGAGCTTCTTCGGACCGGTCAGTCGAAGTACGGCGCCCCTGTAAAGTTGGGTGCGATCGAATTGTGTGCATGGCCTGGAGTGTAGGCAGGCTGTAAATTACGTGGATCACGCCAAGTGGGGGAGAGTCCTGCCTTAATGCTAATGCCTTGGTTGCCTTTCCTTGTTTCACGTACTGCTGCAGACGGCCGTCTTGCACCAGTTCCTCCAGGTGGTCTTTTAATGCGTAGCAACTCTCTGTTTCGTGGCCGTGATCTCTATGATATTCGCACCTCCGGTCCCTTCGTCGTGTATCGGGTGGTCCCACCATCTTTGACGGCCATTTGAAGAACGGAAGGTGTTGGATTTTGGTCATTACAGCGGTGATTGGCCCTGACAGTTCCGTGTACTTTTTGTCGGCGCGCCTCGAGCGCCTACTGTCGACTTGCAATTGCTCATTCGTCGGATGGGAGCATTGATCGCTCGATCGGCGAGAGTCCCGCCTTTTGTCCCGTTTAGCACGTTGTTGTGGCTCGGGGCTCAGAGGTGGCACAGAGCTTATCGGCTGAGCAATGTCAGGAGGTCCCAATTTGGTGGACGCTTGACTAGCTTTGATCCTCAGGGAATCGTCTTCCACTTTGCAATACTCTTCGACTTTCTTCATCAACGCCCAGACTGTTTTGGGGGGTCTTCTGGTCAGGGAGTTGCGAAGAGCACTGTTAGGATGTAGTCCCATTTTGAAGGCGGTAACGGCCATGGAGTCGTTGCAAGCGTCGTCAACGAGATTGAAGCACTCCCAATATCGCGCCGAATATGCTCTCAGTGTTTCTCCCGGTTGAATTTGCATGGCCCAGAGAGAGTCGGCCTGTTTCAGCTGTACCTCGTTGGTGATGAACCTGGCCCTGAAGGATTTTTGCAATTGATAGAAACTTCTGATCGAAGCCGGCTCCAGCTTGTAATACCATCTGACGGCTAGTGGCCCCAAACTGCTGGGGAATATGCGGCACATGAGGGCTTCATTGTCTGCATGCAACGTCATGGCCTGCTTGTAGTGACGTATATGATCGGTGGGGTCCGATTTTCCGTCGTAGAGAGTAAATGACGGAGCTTTGAACTTCTTGGGCAGGGTCGCCCTCGCAATTCGTCGGATAAAAGGATCGTGCCGGTCCTCTTCGCCTGAACTACTTCTTCTGCGCTTGTTCTTTATATGTGGGCTTTTTTCAGAGGAGCTGGAAGTGTCTGAGCGTCCCTTGTTATGCTCCGTGGATAATGAATCGGAGTTGCTATCAGTTTCCCTTGATCGGGCTCGAGGTCGTTGTTTACCTGCCCTCAGGGATCGTTCGGGATCTTGGCGCGCGGCTTCTTTGGATTTTGCTACTTCCAGGGCCAAATCTTGTCGGAGGGGTTCATTTTCTGCGAGCATATTTTCCAGCCTTTGCTCATTCTGTTTAGCTTGTTCTATAATGGCTTGCATCGTCTCCTGCGCTGAAGTCGCTGGTGAATCAAAATTCAAGGCGCGTCTCGCAGCGACGGTTTCCTTCCCGAGCAGATCTGCCGGGGTGATATCGTCTCTCTGTATAGTCTCGTCGGTGGCTATCGGAGGATCTTGCGTCACGCCTTCCATGGATGTATTTGAGTATTCCCACAGACGGCGCCAATTGTGGGGAAGTGGTTTTTGGAAATACTCTTCTGATCCGGGAAGACGCTCTTGATTCTCAACTAGTCACCTGCAAAGACAGATATTCCGGTCGGGGGTGCCGGGATTAGCACTCCGACGGGCAAGTCAGTTCCTCTACTTAAGAAAGCTTGTTTACTAAGTCTAGTGAAGTGTATTCTTTTTTTTCTTACCCCTTTCCAAGAACGTTGCTTCTTTATTTATAGCTGTTCCTCCTAAGGCCTCGGGGCCTGAGCTTGGTTTTCAATCATTACCTGTTCTTATATTCGGCCCCCAACGATCTTTATTAATCGACTTACGTATCGTATTCGGCCCATCCTAGACTTGCAGGATGGGGCCGATTAATATTTGATGGACGTCCGGTTAATGTCAGTAAGACATGCCCCTTCCGATCTATCCGTATATTCGGCTCCCACAATAGTGATTGTGTAAATTTAAAATTATATTATTTATAAAAAAATTAAACTTAAAACAAAATATTTATAATATAACAAATTAAGTACAACGCCAAATAATTTAAGATTTGATTAATATTTTCAACATTTAAATACCTTTTATTTTATATACTAAAATTAAGATAAAAAGTAAGGAGTGGTTCAGTTGATGAAGGCAGCTCAACTCTTTCGGAGGCCATAGACCAAATTTTAAAGTGAGGTCTTTTATTATTTAAATGTTAATTATAATTTTTTAAATTTTATTTTTATTGAAAATTAAATTTTCTTGTTCTTTGTAATGAAAAGTGATTAATTAAACTTTTGTAATCGATTTTTTTTTTTTAGGCACTAAATTCATAAATTTAAATTTAAATTTTGTTTGGTTAAAAAAAATTAAAGCGCTGAAATGAATTGTCCATTCATAACGACAAGCTTGAAGAAAATGATCAAGATACTCAGATATATATATATATATATACATGTATATACTGTACACACAGTGGAAACCAAACCCGAAACTCTCTCCTCCTGTCTCTCTTCTCTCTTCTCTTCTTCATTTTCCACCGTCGTTTCTCCCTCTCTAAATCTGCATCTTGGTCTGATGATCTCCCAAACTTGTTTCTCTCACTCCTCTCCTCATCTCTCTCTCTCCTCTGACCTCACCACCACCAACACACCCACCGCCGGAGCCCCATCGTCGTAGCTCCTCCAGCCACGTCAACCGTCTCTGCTGCTTCTCGGAGATTCTCCACGATCTCAGCCGTGGAATCTCTCATCCATTCGTCGGAATCTCCGCGGGATCTCGGCCTCCTTCGTCGTCCCTCCTGATTCAAATCCAAGTCCAACAACTCCACCATCAGATCTGACAGCTACACCCATCTCCCTCCTGTACTCGACCGATCTCCCTTCTGTACTCGATCGATCGATCTCACATCTCTCTCTCTCTTCTTAAATCTCTCTCACCTCAGATCGCCTTAGATCTCATCTTCTGTTATTTCTTTCATTTTTTTAAAAAATTATTTTTATTAAGTTGTTGAGTATTTGTTGATGACATGACGATGACGATGGTGTGTTTTGAAACTATGATTAGAAAGAGATGATGTTGTTTAAAATGGATTTAATTTTTAACTCATGTTTTTAAATGGCTCCGATGATGATGACGAAAATGGGTAGAAGTTGATTTTTAAGTCTTGTTTGGGTACCCAATATAAGTGCACTTATTTCATCTTTTTATCTTTTTTGGGTCACATCAATCAATATCTCCTCTCTACTTTTTCTACACATAATACAAGAAAAGTTAAAAAGTGCACTTATTCTAAACTTCCCAAACTTGACCTTAACTTTTAATCCATGTTCCCAAATGAGCCTGATGAAGATGATGATGAAATATATTGCAATCGGTCAAATTTTTTTTTGTTTTTTTTGTTTTTTTAATCTAAAAGAACAGATAAATTTTTTGCAAAATGATTGAGAGTTTTAAATTGTGAGTTGTAGAGAAGTTCTAAGTTGTGGGCTCACTGTTTAATGTGATGTTTTGGTTTGTTTTTATTTTTTTTGGTTGCAATATCAGTATAACTCTGATTAGAATTTTATTATTAGAATTTTGAATCATTTCTCAAAAATTTTTTTTTTTAAATGAACAAATAGGACAAGATAGGTTAGATCTGTTCAAAATTGAATAGATAAAAGTTTAGTGCATTTTAATCACAAAGATTTAAATTTTAACAAATAAAAAAATTAAAATGACTTTTCACAGATGAAAAAAAAAGATAGGAAAAAATAGGCTTGCGATGTATTTCAATCACAAATAATTTCAACAGATAAAAACATAAAATGACTTTTCAAAGATAAAAAAATAAACCGATAAAAAAAAAGAAAAACAGGCTTGAGAAATTCAACAAGTAGGGAAAAATAAGTTTGAATTTCAATAGATAAAAAAATTAGAACAAAAATTTTGACAAATAGGAAAAGATAGGACAAGAATTTCAACCGATAAAATTTTACACAAACAGAAATTTCAACATATAGGGAAAAGAATAATACTAGGGAAAAATAGGACAAGAATTTTGACAAATTGACAAAAAAAAAAAAATAAACAGATAAACAAAACATTTGAACACAGACAAAAAATTGAACAAAAAGAAAAAATTGAACAGATAAATATAAATTTGAATAGATAGTTAATGAAAAGTCAGCAGATTAATTAAAGGGTAAAATTGAAAACAAAATGTCTTTTAGAACTTCTTACCAAACTATTTAATAAAGGGTGGATCTCTGAATAGCAAAAAAAAATTCACTAGACTTATATTCTCCTTACATTGGACTTTTTAACAATAAATTTCTTTTTTTAACGTGTCTAATTCAATTTATAAAATAGCTAATTCACTTAATTTTTTTAGTGACAGTCAATATTAGATGTGATAGTGACATAGTCAATATTAGATTTGATTTCATTAATTTTAATTTTAATTTTGATTTTTTTTTTTTTTTTTTTTTTGCAAAAGCGACTAATACAGATATTGTTAATAATATTTTGTAATCAATGCATGTATTAGAAAGAAAATATAATCTTTTCATATAATTTAATAAGTCAATTGATGTTTTTTCTTTTTCTTCTATTTGTATAAATTCTTCTACAATATTTAATTTAAAAAATTAATCTAAATCATTAATATCTTTAAAATTCTTATTAATACTGATATTGTTAATAATATTTTGTAATCAGTGCATATATATTAGAAAGAAGAATGTAATCAATACATGTATTAGAAGGAACAATTAATGTTGAGAAAATTGGATAAGCCTTTTAACTATTCTAGATTACACAAAAGTTTTTGTGAAGTGCATTGCATTGAACACATAACAAACATATAAATAGAAGAAAGTGCTTGCAAAAGTTTTGTCAAACAGAATCAAACTTATAATGCCAAGGATTGTTAGTGAATCTCAATCAGCTTTTATAGGAGGTAGAAGTATATTGGATGGAGTGTTGATTGCAAATGAAATTGTTGATGGTTGGAAGAAGAATCAGAGGAAAGGTATTGTTTTGAAGTTGGATTTTGAGAAAGCTTACGACTCCATCAATTGGGAATTTCTATTCTCTATGCTTGCAAGCTTTGGGTTTGGCTCTAAATGGATTAAGTGGATGCAAGAATGTGTCTCTTCAGCTAACATCTCCATTTTGGTTAATGGATCTCCGACTTCCAAATTCAGTCCTCAAAGGGGGCTTAGGCAAGGTGACCCATTATCACCTTTTCTTTTCAATATCGTGGTAGAGGGCTTGAACATTTTGATGACCAGAGCTAGGCTTATGGGATTGATTAAAGGTGCAGCGGTTGGGTCAAATGATCTCAAAATTACTCATTTGCAGTTTGCAGATGACACAATAATTTTTTGTGAAACAGGTAGGGAGGAGGTTCTTAATGTTAAAAGGATTCTGAGGTGCTTTGAAATAGTGTCTGGGCTGAAGATTAATTATTCTAAAAGTGTGGTGTGTGGGGTTGGGCTTACTGATGAGCTATCTAAAGAATATGCTTCCATGCTGAATTGTGTTCATCAAAGTTTGCCTTTAAATTATTTGGGTATGCCCTTGGGGGGTAATCCAAGGAGAAGACGGGCTTGGAAACCAATAATTGATAAAGTTAGCCAGAAGTTGGCTTCTTGGAAAATGAGGTTCTTATCTTTTGCTGGCAGGTTGACTATGATTAAGTCTGTGCTATCATCCTTACCAACATATTATCTATCTTTGTTCAAGATGCCTGAAGGGGTTGCTAAGGAGATTGACAAAATCCAGTCCAGATTTTTATGGGGAGGTGATGCTCTAAGAAGAAAAATTCATCTAGTAAAATGGGGGAAAGTAACACAAAGCAAAAGTTCTGGAGGTTTAGGTATAAGAAAAGTGAGGCTTATGAATGCTTGTCTTCTCTTGAAGTGGTGGTGGAGATTTGCATCCGAAACTGATGCTCTCTGGAAACGAGTAATTTGCAGCAAATATGGTGAGGTTGGAGGGGGTTGGTGGCCATTACCTGTTGAGGGTTCAAGGTTATCTCTGGTCTGGAGAGATATTCAGGGGATTGCTGCCTATTCGCCTCAGTTGGTGGAATTCTTTAAAAATAATATCTCCCTTATTGTTGGTGATGGAAGAAACATCAAGTTCTTGTGTCATAATTGGGTTGGTAACGTATGTCTCAAAGATGAATTTCCAAGACTATACTCTGTGTCCATTGACAAAGATGCATCTGTGGAAATGTTAAACAGTAGAAGAAATGGAAATGATGAGTGGAAGCTGGCATTCAGGAGAGCCTTGTTTCAGTGGGAAATAGAAGATTTGAGGAGACTGAAAATAATGCTTCTTAATGCTCCAGCTATTCGGGATGGGATGGTAGACAGGTTGAAATGGAATGCAGAAAATTCTGGGGTTTTTACTGTGTCTTCTGCCTATAAGTGGAGTGCAGCACCTATTGAAGCTAGCAGTGACGTAGTAGGGTGTATATGGAAGAATTTGGCTCCACCTAAGGTACAGTTCTTTGGGTGGTTAGCATGGAAAGAGAGAATTAAGACAGCCAGCTACCTTCAAAGACTAGGTATCCTCTCTGTTGCTTCAGACACTAACTGTGTTTTCTGCAGGAATGAAGTAGAGGATATAAATCTTGTGCTGCTGTCTTGCCCATTTATTTGGAGGATTTGGTCAAATATTATCAATTGATGGGGTGTTTATTGGGTAATGCCTAGATCCGTGTCCGGTTTGTTGCAGTGGTGGATTGGTTTAAAACTAAATAAAAAGGAGTTATCCATCTAGAAAGCTATACCTTTGGCGATGCTTTGGTCTATTTGGAAGCAGAGGAATGAAAGCATCTTCAAGGGCTCGCCGGTGAATTTTGAAGGGCTATGTGATTCAATCAAGGCCAGGGTTGTTGTATGGGTCAGAACTTCTAACCCCTCCTGTACTTACTCAATTAATGATTTTGTGTATAATCTCAAGCAGGTTAGATTTTGTCTGAGGGGCTGATTGGGTCTGGTTGATTCTCCTGGGGCTTTGTGTTTTGCCTGCTACTGTATGGTGTGCTCTTAACCATTTTTGAAATGCTGAGCATCTGGTCTGAATGCTGGATTGTTCTGTCTTGCATCTGAGTTTGCATCTGTGCTCTCAAGTGTAGAGGTTTCAGTATGTGTCTCTAGTCTTTTCTGCAGCCCTAGTTATCACGGTCTAATAAAAGGAAATGGATTCTGCTGTTTGGGTCTGATCTAGCCTGTAGATGTTCTGTTCTGCATGTGTGATTTTGCTCTGTTCTGTTTGCAGCCTTGGGTGTTTATGCTGTCCAAAGTGCTATCTTAGGCTGTAATCTAGTGTGGATCTTTTGCAATCTAATGTAGGCATCTGTTGGCAAGTGCTGTGAAGGAAGGCTTTACAGCAGCATAAGCAGAGCTCACTCCATATAGTCCATCTACTGTCTGTTGTCTGTTGCAGTTTTTTTTGGGCTGCTGGATTTCTGGATTGGCTTCAATGGTTTCAATCTGTCTTGTTGTCCAGAGTTTTCAGATCTGTGAATTGGGGATTGGTTCAGCTTCCAAGCAGTGGTATTGTTCCTTAAGCCTTATCTGCGGTTCAGATTTATCAGTACTGTGGAATGGAGCTTCAAGGCCAGATGTTCAGAAAATGTTCAGAAAATGTTCTTGTGAAATTGGAGGGCTCAGAAGTGTTTGAATGAATGCTCTGCAGTTTTGTTTTTGGAGTTTTGGGGTGGTATCCTAATGCTCATCAGGTTTCCTAATGCTCATCAGGTTTCTGGTGGCAGCGTTTGGTTGTTGTGATTCTGATTCGGTTTTTGCTTTCTCTGTGTGCTAGTCTCTCACCAACTGGAGCTTGGAGCTTCATGTAGCTCCGAACTCCTCTTTATTAATGTACTCTTTCACAAGTTGTTTGATTCCATCAATAAAGATTCTTTTTGCTGATCCAAAAAAAAAAACATATAAATGCATGACATTGTATAAATTTGGGACCTTCATCTGTTAGGGCCCAAGGCAATGACTTCAATAGCCTTACACTTGGAACGGCCTTGGGTTTGATCCACTACAGTTGTTTTGAGACTAATTAATTGGTGTTGATTATTTAGAGTTGGAACCAAATTGTTTATTTTATTTTATTTTATTATTATTATTATTATTATTTTGGATGGGTGAAGCCTAAAAACCAAACTACAAAATTTTGGCAATATCTTGCGGCATTAGCAGGCAAAGAGAAGGAGAAACATCCTCCATCCAAACCTGTGGCAATGAGAAATGAATAGTTAACCTAATCAAGCAGTGGTTTTCTTTTTTAAAATCAAATCAAATCATACGATTTAAACCAGATCAAATGAATCTCTAACCAAAGTGTTTCCTCCATTTTTTTTTCTCACACCAACCTCCTCCATATATCACCATGCCACACCTTATCATTCTTGATGCAAGGAATTGTAAGGGATAAAAACCAAACACAAACAATAACTACAAATTTAAATAAAAGATATATCTCTCTTGAAATATATTAATTCTCAATAATAACCCCTTCGCCCTACGGCTTTTTTTTTTTTTTGGGTCAAAATTGATAGAATAGTATTATTGATAATCAAAGTAAACCATTAAAGACTAGATGTTGATATTTTCTTTGTCAAAACAAAAAACAATGAAGCTAGATGTTGATATTCCCAGATTGAAAAAGAAAATTCCCCCACAGCTCTTTCAACCAAAGAGTTCCCTACACCGTTTGCACCGCTACGAACAAAATGAATATCGCATGACTCAAACTTGCGTTGAAGACACTAAATGTTGTTGACAACACCCTCAACTGCTGCTATTCCTGAAGTTTGTTTGAGCACCAATTTCACCACTTGCTGCAAATCTCCTTCCAAGGCAACATTCTCAAGATGCAATTCCTTAGCAAACAAGAGCCCCATTCGAGCTGCATACGCTTCCACAAGAATAGGGTCACATAGCTGTTGAATTGGACACACACGTCCTGCTACAAATCTCTCATAAAAGCCCCTAATCACATTCCCTAACCCACTACGGTTTGAATTCGAAGACACCCCTCCATCATAATTCACTTTACAAAACCCACCCCTTACACGTTGCCACTGATTAAGCACCTTAGCTCTACCCCCAACATCCAACCAAGCAGATTCATCAAACTTCTCATATGCTTTCAAAAACATGTGGGCATCAGCCACTGTGAGCTCACAAAGAGAATACAGACAGATTTGTTTCCTAGTAAACATAGCATTGTTCCGCCTTTTCCATATATGCACTATAGGAAATCGCACTTTTGCCGACCAAAAATTTGGTCAGCAAAAGTTCATTTTTGGTTGGCAAAAGTTATCCGCGACTAATTTTTTTGGTCGCCAATTGAGAGTCAGGAAAAAGTTCTATTTGCCGACTAAATTTTTGGTCGCTAAATATATAATTACTGAGACTAATCCATTTGGTAGCAAAAACAACTTAGTCGCGAAAAGTCATATTTTCCCGACCAAACATGTTTGGTCGCCAATTGTCACATTCCACAACCAAAAGGTTTGCTCACCAACTGTCACATTCCACGACCAAACATTTTAGTCGCCAAAGGAATGTTTGCACAACTAAAACTTTAGTCGGCAATAGACCTATTTGAGAACAAATCCTTTGGTTGTCAAAATTAATAATTTTAACAACTAATTATTTAGTTGCCAAATGTGCGTAGTGATACACCGACTACCTTATTTAGTCGGTTAAAAGTATAACTTATCTTTCTCAACTAATCAATTGGTCGCCAAAACAAGAAAAACAACCAAAATTTGTTCACCAACATCCAACAAAATAAACCTGTAATTTATAATAATCCATCCAATTCATTCAATATAATCTGTAATTGCAAAAATCATTGAAACCAACAAATAAACTAAGTCATGAACATTCAACAAAATACATAAATCAGCCAATTTTGAACTTATTTAATTAAAGTCAACAACTATTATAAGTTTTCATCCACAAGTAATTCCAAACTACATATTCCTCCAATTACAAATCCGCTTGTAATCTATATAATCATCCAATTCACATCCATCTAGCATAAAAATTTAAAACATAACAAGTACTTGTTATTATGTTTTAATTTTTATCCATGTGCATCAATCAAAAAACATAACTAGTAGTCTACCATATATTTTCCATACACACCCATCCAAAAATATGACTACTAGTGTATCCAAAAATATAACTACTAGTCTACCGAAATATTTTCCATACACATCTATCCAAAAATATATAATCATTCCAAAAATGCGAAAAGTGCCAATTAGTCCTTCACAATTTAGCTTCGTGCACGAGTTCATCCATCTGTACCAAAGAAAAAGAGAAATAATGTCAAGTAAAATTGGACAAAAAATGAAAAATGTCCATGAAAAGTAAAGGTAACATGAACAAATTAAATGACTATCATTACCAAATTATAAATAAAACAACAGCATTCATATGTATATATCATTACCATTTTGGTATTTCATTATTTATTTATTTTAACAGACTTAAATGTAATTCAAAGAAGAACAGGTCAAAAACAAATAAATAAAACAACAGCTGACAATAATATGCAATGGACTTTTCAACTAGCAAATATAAACTATATATACTGGCATAGGAGAGTGTATAACCGTACTGAAGGGACTTGACAATACTCACACTTGAAGACTGATAATTTCTCATCTCTTGATGGTGAAATTCATTACTCTGATGTCTTCACTGTTGGAACTTGGAAGTTGCAAGTGGTATGTATTCTTTGAATATTTATGTTCTCTATTATTTTCAAGCTCCGTAATTCAGTGAGTCATCAAATATCAGTTAAATGGTCAGTCTGGCACTTCTATGATTCTTTAATTCAAATACATATGTTTAGAAATTATGCTTGAAATAATTGTTTGGCTGTGTACAAGTATTTTGTACTAATATTGAATTGAAGGAGTGTTTTGTATGTTTTTATAATGTTGCAAGAGCAAGCTTAAGATTAGCCTAAAGTCTTCTGTGGGTTCAACTTAAACAGGCAAGTTTTAGGTGGCATCATTGGTCTTAGGGCATGCAAGCATGTCATAGCCTAACGGAATGAGAAACAGAGACAAAGAAATGGCCTCTGCTGTTGCATGATTAGGAATCTCACAATGCGAATGCTTGATGATCTGTGTTGTACAAAGCACTACCAGAAACAGTTAACTGTTTCTATTACAGTTAACTGATATTTCTGATGTCTTTTATGGTTTCTTGTAATGACTCCAAGAATTTACTGCTCTTTACCAAAGGATATTCAGAAGAAAAGGACAAGTACTTGTCCCTCCTTTTAGAGTTAGATAATTGGGGATATTTCCTTCTAAACAAAAATATATATGCGGAATTCAAACGGCCCGTGTTTGCCTTTTATCACATTTTTTGGTCTACATATCTAACCGTGTGTCTATCAACGTGTCGCTTGCTCTCACAAGTTTGTTTAATCTAGGCTGAGGTGGCCATTATGATCTCGGGGTTGTTTCAAGACCGTTTCCAATTTTCTGCCCCAAACGGCCCACTTTTGCCTTTTTTCATCACATTTTTGGTCTAAATATCTAACCGTGCGTCCTATCGATGTGCCGCTTGCTCTCAAAAGTTTGTTTAATCTAGGCCAAGGTGATCATTATGATCTTGGGGTTGTTTTAAGGCTATTTCCAATTTTTGGCCCCAATCGGCCCGTTTTCACCTTTTTTCATCACATTTTTTGTCTAAATATCTAACCGTGCATCCTATCGACACGCTGCTTGCTCTCACAAGTTTCTTTAATCTAGGCCTAGGTGACCATTATGATCTAGAGGTTGTTTCGAGGCTTTTTCTAATTTTGGACCCCAAACAGCTCGTTTTTGTCTATTTTGTCACATGTTTTGGTCAAAATATCTAACCGTGCATCCTATCGATGCGCCGCTTTCTCTCACAAGTTTGTTTAATCTAGGCTACGGTGACCGTTATGATCTCGGGGTTGTTTCAAGGATGTTTCCATTTTTTGGCCCCAAATGGGCCATTTTCGCCTTTTTCATCACACTTTTTTGTCTAAATATCTAACCGTACGTCCTATCGACACACCACTTGCTCTCATAAGTTTTTTTAATCTAGGCCGAGGTGAGCGTTATGATCTTGGATTATTTCGAGGCTGTTTCCAATTTTTGGCCCCAAACGGCTCATTTTTCCTTTTTTATCACATTTTTTGGTCCATGGAATAGTCAACAATTCTAGTTTAACTATTGGTCCATGGAACAATCAATAACTATTGGTCCATGGAACATTAAAATGTTTGAAGTTTAGGTAGTCAACAAATTGTAAACTGTAAATGCCATCTTTTAAATTTTGGTCACAATTAGTTTAGGTAGTCACCCATTTCTTTCTAATATTCTTATCTCATGTTTATTTGCCTTTACTTTGAACATAAATATAATGAAATCAGGTTTAACACACTTATCCATTACCATGAATAGCTATCGTGGGGAATTTGGCGGATTTCAATTTTCCAAAACTTGAGCCAACATGCTCTGAAGTCCAAAAATGTCACGACCCAAACCTGTTCCTAAAAGTTTGGTCCATGACCGGCCTGTACTTAGGCCTCGAAACAAAATTTCACAAATATTTATTCAAATACGAGGCCTTAAGCGGAAGTAAATACCAAAATAATGATAATGTCCATTGAGCTTATGCATACATGAAGACTTAAATTAATTTAAGCATTTAAATACACTTTCCATAGTTACATATATAATCACAGAACTTATACAGATCTCACACACTATAAGAAAGACTTCAAATAAAACTAGGCTTGACGAAGTAAAACTACGCCCTTTTCATGGAGGCACTTCCTGGGTGCCTTGATAGCTAGGCGAACTTCGGTACAACTCTAATATTGATCCTTCGATGTCTCACCTACATATATATAAAGTAAAAGGGGTGAACTAACGCCCAATGAGTGATAATAAAGTAAAGAGGTTAATGAATGATGTCCTTAACATTAGGAAAACATATATCACAGTTCTAAAGCATTTATCATATCAAAATCCATGCTTTTCAAATGGAATGTATATTTGAAACTATTACAAAACATTTTACGGGGTGTGTGGTACACCCACTTATGCCAAGGGTCAGAATCACATTTCAAAATAGGACATCTATTCATTCATGTAAATTAGCACTTTGTAAACATGAGTCATATAGAGATGTAAAAAACATTCGTATTTATATCATTTTTTCTGAACAACCTTAGGTCCAAATATATCATGTCGTATCACTATATCTTATCATAGAGTAAATGGAACATCGACATGTCTCCACCTCTCATATCGTATCACTGTATCTTATCATGGAGTAGATGGACCATCGACATGTCACCACCTCTCCTTGCGTCCAATTCATGTATATATGGACTCAAGAGGTGACTCGTACGGATTCTAGAGGTGACTCCCATTGTAGCATTTAGTTCCGTACAACACTTTGTTCCATACCAACAATCAATAGGTCTTAAAGACCGAACAATTCATATCATGTCATAACATAAACAGAACGGCCTTGGGCCCACCATATCATATTACCAACAATTCACATTTCATATCCATATTCCATATCACAGTTCTTGTAACTCATTCATTCGCAAAAAACATAATTCCAAAACATCACAACATTTATGTATCGAAATAAATATAAATGAACATATCTTTACAATAGTATAACTCACATTGATGGGCTTATGGTAGCAGTTGGGCGATGTTCTTGACTTGACCTACAAACACAATTACATAGCACAACATATCGAACATAGAATTACTCTCTTGATCAAAATTACTTTTCTTAATCTTTGATTAATCAAATAAATCGAACCCTTACTTTGCCTTAACCAATTATTTATGTTGATTCTAAACTCATTAGTCCTTAATGGGTCATAATTTATATCAAGGAAAATAGGAAGAAACGGAAGGAAGCTGGGTTAGGAGAAGAAATAGCATGAAACCAGTAGAGAGAAAGTGGACAACTTTCACTAATTTGGGCATATCTATTTGTGTACTTAGCATTTGGAGTGAGACCACCACCATTGGAAACCAGAATTCTGGAGATTGAATTTAGGCTCAAGAATCACTTAAAACGGAGTCCGGATGAAGAAGATATGCTTATCCGAAATTGGGCTAAAACAAGGGGGTTCCGCACGTGCGGGACCAAAATCGCACGTGCAGGAAAATCAGGGCACATGCGGGGGCAAGTGCTTTTATTTAAAAATCAATTTGGGTGCTGGAAATGGACTTCCGCACGTGTGGGAAACCCCGCCGCACATGTGGCGCTGGGTGAGGAAATCTATCCGAGAAGACCTTTTAGTTTAAGCTGAATTTCTCCATTTTTCCACATATTGTTCAATCCAAATCACTCCCAAAACATGTACTATCAATGAAAAACATGAGATTATAATGATTTTCTAAATCAAAAAATCAAAACATGAAGGATTCTAAGCTTGAAAGATCAAAACTCTAGTTTCAATTCTTTCCCAAATTTCTTCTCTCAAATTCACATACATCTACATTTCATATATAACTTTATGAGTTCAAACCACACAAAACCTCAAGATTACGGCTCAACTTCTCACAATCAACTTTAAGATAAGCAAATATAAGGGAATTAACTCTTAAATCAAACAAATCTAAAGAATCAAAGTTCAATTTCATGAAGAAAGCCCATTTAAACTTGTACTTCTCAACCCGAACTCAATTAGGTGTTTAATCTTCATCTTGAGTCATGAATTCAAACAAATAATAGGTTGATCTCAATAAGTTAAGTTGATTTCTACATACCTTGAGTCAATCTCTTGAATTCTACTTCAATTCCTTCAAATTCCCATGTTTCTTCTTCAATCTTGAGCTTTTCTTCTTTCCCTCTTGCTTCTCTCTCTCTCTAGATTTTTCATCCCAGGGGATAAGAATAAGCAAAGTATGAGCTCAATACACTAATATTTGTCACTTGTCTCATAAATATCTAGATACAAAAGCTTACTCTAATAATAAAAGCCAAACATGACTTAACGAATCAGCCAAAATCAAATTTCAATTAAACTTCCCAGATGACTCTAAAAATCATGCTGATCATAAATATTTAATCGATTTTGTTTTCTGACAGCTCTAAGGTCCTCAATTTTCCGTTTAAAGCTATAATTCCAACATATTTTTCTACAATCAACAGATATAACTTTAAATCCTTATAATTCACATCCTTAAACATGCAATTCCACATCAACAACATAACATCATTACTAATTACAAGTCCCACATAATTTAATTAACCTAATTTGACTTTCATTAGAGTCCAATTAATTATATTTAAATTTATCTGTCTGAATCAAATTTTCAATCAAACTCCCAAAAGGCTCCAAATATCAAATTAAGCTTATTTCCATCATCAATTGTGATTTCTCACATCAGTAAGGCCCTCAATTTCAGGTCAAACTCAAGGTCTCCGTAAAAAATTATGTACTCAAATTGAATATCTCATAAATTAATTTAATTCACAGTAATCTTAATTCCCACTCCTCATAACATAATAACTCCAATTCTGATCTAATTAATCAAATCTCAATTTTACAAATCTGAATCGAATAAACCCTCATATGGTCCGATACTCGAAATTAAAATAAGGTAACTCATTAATTATTCTTTCTTGAGCCAATTAGGCTTTCAATTTCTAATTCCAAATAAATCTTTAATAGAATCATTTACGAATCAGTCTCCATAATTTTCATAATTCCTAACTTACATCAAAATAGTAGGCAATTAAAATTCAAATCTCCATCAATAATTAAATATAAGGTATTACGCGATGGGGTTGTTACAAAAATGCTGCCGCTGCATCTCCTCACGTTGTCTTGCATTCTCTGCCTCTTTTATTTGTTGCTCATCTTCCTTTTTTGCTGTTCCTTACGGTTGCTCTACTACTCCACACGTAATATCTCCAACTCGGATGTAAGCCTTTTCAATTGCTCGTCACGTGCTTGTGATGTAGCAGAGAACCCAGAATCACAAGAAGAAGGCTTTGGTCCAACCCTAAGTCCTCTCAAGTATCCTTTCTTCTTACCAAGAACCACTCTTGATATATCCTCTTGCGTCATCGACGTTCCAGACTCAATAGACTCATCCCGCACCATTGTCATTTGCTCCTATAATTGTAAAATATAAATATTGTTACTATAAATCAAACATAATAGTTACATGTACAAGTGTCCAAATGATTGGAATACTTGCATGTAAATCACCATTCACTGTATATTGGATCAATCCATTGTTTTGTATTCTTGTTTTGATGAGTGTCCTTGTAGAAATCATAGATATCTGGCAACAATCCACCATTTTCCTTTATCTATGATATGCCAAACACCAAAAAGAACACTCATTCATTAATATGATAACATGTTAAATAAGTGTGGATAAAGTTAATAAAATCAATGAAATACATCTCACCGCAATGCTCATTGCCACCGAAAAAGATCGCGACCCACTAGTGTGATTGTAGGGTAGCTTGCTCCTATTATTTTTGCTAGCATCGTAGCGACGCTACAAAAATCCACATTGTAAGGGTTTGTTACATATATAGTTAAACAATGATAAGAGTACTAAGTAATATTGAAGGTGGTTAGATACTTTGCACGTGGATTAGAGTTGTTTGTAGGTAGATAATTTGATCCTTCATTCTATACAATTTCACAGAGCTTGTTAATGATACATTATTATTTTATAACTAAATCATAACATACCATGTTTTTAGGATCTAACCATACTTGGTCAATCAAATAGTTCCAATCATCTAATCTGACTCATTTGTATGGATGAGCATAGGGATCAGTTCCCTCATCCACAAGCTTCTCACATTTCTTCTTCATTCTGTACTTCCAATCTTTATGTAACACATAACACTTCTTTTCCACAACTTGCTGGGATAGTGAATTGTCATCATAATTATTCCCTATTTCAAATTTATCCTACAATCAATGCAAACCAAATAAGTAACATAACTGATGTAATGTGAAAGCTGAAAATATGTAGTTACAGTCATATTTAATTACAATGAGGTTTACAGGCGAGGACTATCATTATAGAAATAAAGGCATTATAACAAAAGAAAGAACTTCACTTCAAAAACCTTATTTGGAAAATGTTACTCCTCGGAAATAAAATTGCTGCATTGTGGCCATACTTTAAAAAATTCATTATTCAGCTTCCCTAACACCCTTTCAAATCGCATCTAGCCCTCCAAACATGATGTACATGCCTGAAGTCATTTAGGTGACTTAATAAACTTTTAGTATTTAAAACCCACTAAACCATATTTCCAATGTGAATAATTTATGAAAAGTGGCTTCCTATAGTGTTTTTAGGACATGCTCTTACCATTATCTAGTTCATTTAGAAACATAGATCTTTCTTCCTTTGACTATCCAGACGGGGAAACATGGATTGGGATTAGCAAGAAGCATGGTTCTCTTCTTCATGAACCAGATAGAGCTTATATTGGTAAAGAACTAAAGAATGTGCAGATGGTTACTGTACGGGGAGCAAATATTCCGGCAAACCCGTACTCCTTTCTTCCAAGCTCCGTTTCTGTCCGATCACCTGAAAGCACAACGGCGGTGAGCTACCCGGCGGTGTGTGGCCGGAAAACCCCTTCGACGATCAAATCAGCACACACCTTGGGATAGAGAGAGAGAGAGAGAGAGAGAGAGAGAGAGAGAGAGAGAGAGAAAGAGAGAGAGGAGAGTGTTTGAGTGTAAGAATGTCTTACAAAAGTGTTCGTCCATCTGTATGGTGGGCGCAGACATGACTTTATACCCTCTGCGCCCCATATCTACTCCCAGTCATCTCCTGACACGTGGCTCTGCTATCCCATCCGTCGGCGTAAACCTTGCTGAACATCACCTAACCCGACTGCCAGCCCACTCTGCTGGGAGCCCGGCAGCCGGGCAACATCATCTCGGCTGTCAACGGCCGTGCTATGCTTCATGCCCAAGCACTCCACTTAGCCAAGCTTAATGGAAACCGGGCTAGGCGCATCTCGGCTCACCTTTGGTCGGCCTTCCTGCCGAGCAAACAAGTACCTCGACTGAACACACCTTTCCGGGCGCCGGTCACTTAACTCGTCTGGCTTTGCCACCACCAGAGCATGTAGCTCGGTCCAACCAAGCGCTGCCTTAACCGAGCATCTTCATTCCGGACTGGGCCACACATCCTCAGCCGACACTTGCCCGGCCCAAACCCGTCCGGCAAAACTCTACTCGGCCCAAGTTTGTCCGACCCAGTACCAGGTCATTAATCTCCCTCTCAATTGCCCCTTAATCCCGTCCGCTTACGCGTGACTGGGATTACCTGCTTCTACCGGGGTAGCACCTTCTCGGTCCTAGGCTTCATAACCTGTAACCGGGCTGATGACACGCACGATTTCAAACTTCCCCGGTCTGACATTCCTGTCTCTTCGGCTTGCCCGGTCGTCGCTTCACCTGACCTTCCTGTCTCTTCGGCTCTGCCATTGCAATTAATGGGGACACGTGGCAAGCTTCCACTGGTCCTCGAGCAGCCAACCCAACCGCCTTGCAAAAATTTGAATTTTTGGCGGCCTCTCCACTCCTATATGCATGCCCCCTCCTCTTTGATTCACCTCTACTGCCACTCCTTCGATTCAAGCGTCCCAGAGCTGCTGCCCCTCCTCTCTCGCCATTCTTGAGCTCGCGTACGAAGAAGAAGCTACTCCCCTTCACTGGTAAGTCCTCCAACCTCTATTTGGCTGTTGTTTTCTTTGATACTTCACACATTAGGGCAGAAAAACGTAGCTTTTAGGATTTGGGCACCAAAAACCATCCTAGACCTTTAAACGTTCATGGTGTTCTTCAATCTTCCTGAAGAACACTGAAGAACTGGGGCGGACCGGGCTCCTGGTCTTCATTTGATCCAAAAAACCAACCTGACCGAGCAAAAAACATGTTTGTCTCAAACCCAGCAAAAACCGAAATAGCAACAGGACCTGGTCGTTCAACCGGGCTAATATCTGGTCCGCTTGGGCAACCGAGCTCCTTGGTAAGCTTAGACAACCGAGGTGGTTTGGCACTCTTGATGACCGAGCTAAAGTCAAGCTCACTTCGCGCGACCGCGCTCACACTCACACTTGCCATCCTTTTCCTGCAGAGTCCAAGGGGACCATTGACCACTTCTGAGGCTCTCAAGACCGAGCAACATCCAATTAGCACAGTGCCAAACCCCTCAGCCGAGATATCCTAGGCCGGCCACAAATGGGAAAATTCCGCTTCCTAGTAGACACTCCGGCCACGCTGGATGCGTTCAGAGAGGAGTACGGCATCCCAGCCGACGTCCATTTCGAACTGGCAGAAGAGAAGACAACACCCTGGGGCAGACTAGACCAATGCCCCTTCACCGTGCTGTCAATCGTAGAAGGAGGCCTCCGCTTCCCGGTCAATCCTCTGATGACCGAATTTCTTCGCTGGACCAGGCTAGCACCCACCCAAGTGTCCACCAACACCTACAGAATAATAAACGGCGTGCACGAACTAAACAACCGGCTAGGGATAAGCTTAGGTTTAGCCAAGATCCTGCGCCAATACACCTTAGGGCACACTGGAGATGGCCTCGCCTACTATCTCAAGATTAGGCCGGGCAGAGAAAAAATTGTGACCGGCACACCAGACAAGGATCTACACGATGATGATTTCTTCTGGGTGTCTGGCAATTACGAGACAGCCGCGGTACCGGGCTGGATGATAAGCAAAAACTTTGGCAGCACATGTAAGCCGCGCAAATTAGCTCGGTTTATCTACTTTCTTCGTGTTTCTGTACTTGATCATTTTTTCTTGTTTCTTTTGCAGCAATCCAAGCCTTGCAAGCCAACTATCATTTCCCCAACGTAGAGGCAATCAGGACCGCGCTCCGCTACCGCGACCGAGATTGTAACCAATTGCTCGGCTACACTCCTACGTACAGATACTCTGCTCCCCGCCGGAGTAAAGTTACGGACTTCCTCCGCGCTCCATCACCTCCACCAGATCCAACTTTGCCAGACGTCCCCCTAATCCGGCTAACAGAAGAGCAAGAGATGGCCAAACGGAGCCGAATCAAAAACCTACTCACCGCCACATCAGCCGAGATACCGAGCGTTGTCACCCGCTCGCCAGCGGCCGGTCAGTCCAGCGGCGCCGTGGTCGCTCTGGCCTCTCAAGCTGCCGGGCAGCCAAGCAAGGAACCCACTCAACGCCGGGCTGGTAAAAGAGCTCACGCAGATCCGTCTGCCGAGCTAGTGGCCGAGCTTACCACCGAGCAACGAACTGCCACGGTTGACCCAATACCAGTCTGGCGACCACAGTTAAAACACAGGGGACAAGACATCCCGGCTATGGCGTCGATCAAGGCCGATAAAGAGCACTTGCTCGCCTATGAACTTTCAAAGGCACTCCTTCTACCGAGCGACGTGGTAGGCAGCGACCACGTTCCTAACACTCGGTTGGTGAAGTCATCAATCAAGTCCACGGCCAGGGTAAGTCTCAATCTGCCTCTGAAATTTTCACAAGTGTTTGTCCGGTTCCTTCACTAACCAAGTTAGCTTTTTGTAGGCCATTCAAAAACAACATCTGGTTATGGAGCGCATACACCGGCTTCGGCAGAAGGTGGCCAACACAGCTAGCCAAGTGTAAAGCCTCCAGACCGAACTCGGCCGAGCAAAGTCCTCGCTGGAGATAGCAAACACTGATAACAACCGGTTGCTTGGTCAACTTGACGCAGCCGAGAAAAAGCGGGATGAGCTCTAGGCCGAGCTGGACGCGCTAAAGAAGTCGCGCAAAAGAGACTGCCGAGATGCTAACAACGCCGGTTTCAACGAAGCCGAGGAGAGCTACAAGAAGCAGGTGTTCGTAACTCAAGACATCTACTTCAACGCTGGCTGGAAATCTGCCTGCGAGCATCTCGGTCAGGGCTCTGACACCGACGTATTTGCCAATCCACCTCTGACCTTCCTACCGGTCTACCTTGTGCCATACGCAAACGACGTCTTTAGCGCGTTGCAAGCTGAGGCCAAGGAAGGCTTTGAGGAAGGAGTTGCCGAGACAGATTCCAAGGCAGATGATGCCGAAGTGCAGGAGCAGCCCGGCCATGACGAGCCCGGTGCCCAAGACAAAAGCCCAACCATCAACATTGAGGCCACCGAGGACGAGTTCACCAATCTCTCCCCCTTAGTTTAGTTTTCTTTTCTTTTTGTTTGTTTCTTTCTGCGTTTCTGATGTAACCGGGCTCGGTCCCCACCTTTTGTAAAGTTTTACATCAATGAAAAACTTTAATTTTGTCAAGTGCTTGCACGGTTGTCATCAATTCCATCTTCAGCAAAACATCTTGGTATAAATCACAAATTTGGACGAAACACTTCGTCAACCGGATTACTTAACTCGGTTGAAACACTTAAGCAAAACAAAACAGCAACTTCTTCAACCGGAGTAAACCATCTCGGTTGGGAATAACTAAGTTGAACAAATAACTAACTCTTCCAACCGGAGTAAATCATCTCGGTTGGGAATCCTAAGTTGGACAAAACACCAACTCTTCCAATCGGAGTAAATCATCTCGGTTGGGATGACCTAAGTTGGACAAAACACCAACTCTTCGCACCATAGTAAAACATCTCGATTGGGATGGCCTAAGTTGGACAAAACACCAACTCTTCCAACCGGAGTAAATCATCTCGGTTGGGATGGCCTAAGTTGGACAAAACACCAACTCTTCCAATCGGAGTAAATCATCTCGGCAAGAAATATCTAAATTGAACAAAACATCAACTTCTTCAACCGGAGTAAATCATCTCGGCAAGAAATATCTAAGTTGAACAAAACATTAACTTCTTTAACCGGAGTAAACCATCTCGGTTGGGAATAACTAAGTTGAACAAATCACCAACTTCTTCAACCAGAGTAAATCATCTCAGCAAGAAATATCTAAGTTGAACAAAACATCAACTTCTTCAACCGGAGTAAACCATCTCGGTTGGGAATAACTAAGTTGAACAAATCACCAACTCTTCCAACCGGAGTAAATCATCTCGATTTTTACATTAAAACAACAATCCAAGTGCTAAAGCAAAATCACTTCTATATATTGACAAAAAGAATTACATTCTGAAGTGCAAGCCAAAAAATTCCTTTGCACAAGAAAAGAAAGCAAAAGCTTAGAAATAATACAGTTTGAGGTTGGCCGCATTCTATGGCCGGGGTATTGCTCTTCCCTCTAGATCCTCCAAGTGGTAAGCCCCCTTGCCCGCCAGACCGGTGATCTTGTAGGGTCCTTCCCAATTTGCCCCTAGTTTGCCTTCACCTGGCACCAGGGTGTTGCCCATGACTTTTCTCAAAACCCAATCACCAACTTTGAATGGTCTGGGGTGCACCATCTTGTTGTACTTCTTTGAGAGCTCTTGTTGGTAGGCGGCCACATGGATGAGGGCCTTCTCCCGACGCTCTTCCACTAGGTCCAGCTCCAAGGCAATAGCCTCGGCATTCAGTTCGAGCTCAAAACTCTCGCTTCTTAGGGTGGGCATGCCAACTTCCAAAGGTATGACCGCCTCCATGCCATAAGCCAAAGCAAATGGAGTTTCCCCAGTAGATCGTCGCGGGGTTGTTCGGTATGCCCAAAGGACGCTGGGTAATTCCTCAGCCCATTTTCCCTTTGCCTTCTCTAGCCGTTTCTTCAACCCATCCAGTATAGTCTTGTTTGATGCCTCGGCTTGACCATTGGACTGCGGGTAAGCCAGAGTGGAGTTGTAGAATTCAATCTTCAAATCTTCACAAAATCCTCTGAATAGGCGACCGTCAAACTGGGTGTCGTTGTCAGAGATCAAGATCTTGGGGACGCCAAACCGCGTGACCACGTTCTGCCAAACAAACCGCTTTACGTCTTTCTCTTTGATTGTTGCCAAAGGCTCAGCTTCAACCTATTTCGTGAAGTAATCTGTGGCCGCAATGAAGAATTTCCGATTGCCCGGTGCTGTTGGCAGTGGCCCCACTATATCTAGCCCCCACATGGCGAAGGGCCAAGGACTGGTGAGGGGAAGAAGTTCCCTAGCAGGCTGATGGATCTGATGGGCGAATTTCTGGCACTTTTCGCACTTGCGGACGTACTTTTGTGCGTCGACCTGCATGCACAGCCACCAGTATCTCTGCGAAATAGCTCGGTAGGCCAAGGATCTGCCCCCTATATGGCTGCCACAAATGCCTTCGTGAATTTCGTACAAGAAGGCCTCCACACTACGCGGGTGCACACACTTTAGATAAGGACCAGTGAAGGACTTTTTATACAACGCACCAGATAGAGAGAGCCAAAATCGCTCTGACTTCACCCGGACTTTGTGTGCTTCCTTCTTGTCAGTTGGTAGAGTCCGGTCTCTGAGGAACAAGATTAAGGGGTCCATCCAGGAAGGACCTAGCGCGGCGCAGAGTACATCCGTCTGTCCGGCGTCTTCAATGCTTGGACGTGGAAGAAAGTCAATTAACAGGGGGTTTGGAGACGTACTATCTACCATCGAAGCGAGGCCGGCCAGCTCATCAGCTCGGCTGTTTTCTTCACGGCCAATCTGTTAGACTCTGATTGCCTGAAACTGCTTGATGTGTTCCCTGACCAGAGCTTGGTACTTCGCCATTCTGTCATCTTTTGCTTCGTAAATCCCAGAGACTTGGTTAACAACAAGCTGGGAATCACTGTACACCAGTAGCTCGGCAGCCTTCATTTGAATAGCGCTCTTGAGCCCGGCCAGAAGGGCCTCGTACTCAGCCTCGTTGTTAGATGCTAGGAAGCCAAGCGTGATAGAATGTTCAATGGTGAGGCCATCCGGGGAGATAAGAACAATACCTAGGCCGGCACCATGACGGTTGGACACTCTATCAACAAAAAGCTTCCACATTTCCCCCACAAAAAGCTTCCAACAGTCTGATGGGTCCTGAGAGTTGCGAAGGGCAATGGGATCACGGTTTCTTGGCTGTCTGGTTTCAAGTTCTGTGTTGACTGGTTTCACTCTAGCCCCCCTTGGTGATTCGGCAACGGACTCAGCAAGTCGGTCTTCAATGCTTAAGTCCATAGGCGAATCACCAGGTTGCGGTAGTATGCCGGCCGCAGGCTCTGTGCTGAGTAGTTCCATCACTTCCCCCTCTGACGACGCGGTACCGGACAGAGGGGGTGGGACAATAATACCCAACTCCGTCATCGCGTCGCCGGTTGGTTGAATTGTACAAGTTGAGGGTACTTCGGTGGGGCGTGTAAATTCCGCGTCGGCAACTCTACCCAGTCGTTGTATCTCGGTCAGGCTTGCAGTCCCTTCTTCTTCTGCCGCGGCAATATCGACCGGGCATACCGAATGAGTTCCTGGTGAAAATTCGGCAACAAAATCGGCCAAAGTTTGGGCCTTTATGGCTGTGCGCGGCTGGAACTTTACATCAAACTGTCCCAATTCGAGCGCCTACTTGAGAATTCGGCCTAAAAAGTCCGCCCGTTCAAACAAGGCCTTAAGGGGAAACTCGGTCAGTACGATGATGGTATGGGCGTGAAAATAATGCGCCAACTTCCTTGAAGCCATCATCAATGCCAACGCAAGCTTTTCCAGCGACAAGTACCTTGTCTCAGCTGGCAGCAACGTTTTACTGACATAAAAAATTGGGAGGTGCTTGATTCCTTCAGCGCAGACTAGCACCGCACTGACTGCGTGCTGGGAGACGGCAAGGTAAAGGAAGAGTTCCTCACCCGGCTTTGGTGTAACCAACAGTGGCGGAGAAGACAGATATTCCTTGAGCTCGGCCAAAGCTCGGTCACACTCTTCGTCCCACGAGAACTTTGACTTCAATGCTTGAAAGAAAGGGCGGCAGCGATCTGATGACCGGCTTATAAATCGATTAAGCGCGGCGGCCATTCCGGCCAGATGCTGCACGTCCTTAGCTGAGCTGGGCTGCTTCAACTCTTGCACGACTCTTATCTAAGTAAGGTCTGCTTCGATGCCTCGGTTCGTGACTAGGAACCCCAAAAATTTTTCGGATTCCACGCCAAAGGCACACTTTGACGCATTCAAGCGCAGCTTGTGCTTCTTTAGAATGTCAAACATCTCGGCTAAGTCGGACAAATGGCTTGCCTCATGTCGGCTTTTTACCACCATATCATCGATGTAAGCCTCCATCGTCCGGCCAAGCAAAGGAGCAAACATTTTGGTCACCATCCTCTGAAAGGTTACCCCGGCGTTCTTCAAACCAAAAGGCATGACTCGGTAGCAGAAGAGTCCCCTTGGAGTCGTGAAAGAGGTGATCTCTCGGTCAGGCCCATGCATGGCAATCTGATGGTAGCCGCGGTAGGCATCCAAAAAACTGAGCCTATTGTGTCCAGCCGTCAAGTCCACAAGCTGGTCGATTCGCGGCAAAGGGAAGCTATTTTTGGGACAAGCTCGGTTGACTGTCTTGTAGTCGACACAAACTCGCCACTTTCCATTCTTCTTGGGCACCACTACTGTGTTGGAAATCCACCAAGGGTAGTGCACTTCCTGAATTGCTCGTGCCTCAAGCAGGTTCTTCACCTCCTCTGCAACTACCTCGGCGTGATACAGCGCCGACCTCCTTGTTCGCTGGATGACTGGCTTTGCTCCAGGGAAGACGTTGAGGTGATGGCAGATAAAACTTGGATCGAGGCCCGGTATGTCGTAAGGCGACCATGCGAAGACTTCGATGTTGGCCATCAAAAAATCAACCATCTCGGTCCTCTCTTGGGCTGTAAGGCTGGAACCGAGCAAGAAGAACTTATCCGGCCGCTCCATATCGAGTCGCACCTCAACCAAGTCTTCCACAGCTTTGTCCTCTACCTTAGTGCCCACATCCTCCAGAACTCCTCGGTCTTCCGGTCCTTCTATCATTTGCACGAAGCCTTTGGCAGCCCGGCTGCCGTTCACCGCCACGAAGCACTGTTTGGACATGACTTGATCCCCCCAAATCTCCTCGATTGCCCCCATAGCCGAGGGATCTCATCACCTGGTGGTAGGTCGACACTACAGCTTGCATAGCGTAAAGCCATCCCCTTCCAAGGATAAGGTTGTAAGTCGAAGGCACTTGCAACACCCAAAACTCCACTTGCTTGACCACGGATCCCGCTTTGACCGGCAGGATAATCTTTCCCAAGGGCCACTCCGGTTGTGAGTTGAAACCAACCAGTGGCGAAGTTGCCGGAGCCAAGTCTGTCTCCCGGAGTTTGAGCTGCTTGAACGCATCATAATACATGATCTCAACCGAGCTTCCCTAATCGATCAAGATCCGTTTAACATCAAATTCCTTGACGCGAAGTGTCACTACTAGGGCATCATTGTGCGGCGTCTGGATACGCTCTAGATCCCTTGAGGTGAAACTAATCATGTCTTTTTCTTCAGTCTTCCCCCTTTTGATGGCAGGCTGTACCGACAAAACTTCCCTCATATGCTCTGCCTTTTTTATCATGCCCCGGAGTTCGCAAACACGCTCCGGTTCCACGATGCCATGGATGACATTAATAACTCCTTGTGGTGGTGCATCTCGGTCATCCTGTCCCCTGGGATCGACCGGAGCCTGATTCGGCTTTACGCCGCCATCAATGTAGAGGTCTAGGTGCCCGACCGCGACCAGCTCTTCTAAGTGTTGCCTCAGAGGCAAACAATCCTCAGTCCGGTGGCCTCTCTCCCGGTGGAATGTGCAACGATACCGCGGATTGTAGCCCTTCTGTCCATCACCCAACTTAGCAGGAAACCGGACATACTCCTCGTCTCGGATTTCACTAAGTATGCGATAAATTGGAATTTTGAAGACCGTGGTGATGCCAGTCCTTGCCTTCAACCATCTGTTTGCATCCGCTACATCATCTCGGGGGTAGTCATCCCGGTCATTCCGACGTCCTCTACCCCGGCTCTTACGATTTGAGCCACGGTCTGATTCCTCTGCTCGGTCACTTGAGCGGCTGGACTCTTACCCAACTGCGTGCACTTTGCCTGCTGTCTTCTTGTCTGTTGCTACCGGAGTTGCCTTCACGGTAGAAGTTGATGCATCATCCTCAACCCAGATGTGCTCATTGATGCGCTGCATGAGCTGGCCCGTGGATGTCGGCTGGTGCATGGTGAGCGAGTCCCGTAGTCTATGTCCGACCAGGAGACCTCGTTTGTATTGAGTGATTGCAAGGTTGACCAGGCAATCCAAGATCTCGTTGAAGGTCTCCCAATATCTGGAGTTGTACGCCTTCAATGTGTCGCTCGGTTCCATCTTGACACTTAGTAGGTGATCCACTTCCTTCGGTGTTTTGGTGTTGGTTTTGAAGCGCGTCACAAAGGCTTCGGCCAACTGATGCCACCTCTCTATACTCCCCTCCGGCAACCTTTCGAACCACTTCAAACCCAGTTCGCCCAAACTTGACGGGAAGATGAGGCACATAAGAGCGTCATTCCGCCTATGTCCGGCCATAACCTGTCGGAAATGACTTACGTGCATGTAAGGATCCGTCTTCCCGTCGTACAATGTGAACTTTGGCTGGTGGAAGCCCGACGGAAGAGGTGTTGTCTCTATTTCCAGGGAGAAAGGGGTGGCACTCAACCTTGCCAAGTCGGAATCCACCAGGAGCGGTGCTGCTTGGCGGGGTGGAGGCATTCCGACCTCCTCGCTAGCGTGAACCCCATAGGATAACGGCTGGAACGCCGGTATCCTTTGAGCCTCCCGCCATCGAGCCCGCTCCTTTAAAACTGCACGCAAATCCTCTGAATGTGTGGAATAAGAGTATCTCGACGTCATCACCGGACGCGAGGGCTGGTAGGTGCTATCTTGCGCGCTAGACTTCTCTGCATGCACGTCGGAATCACCGACCTTGTAACTTCTGGTAATAGAAATGGACGGAGTATGTCGCTGACTCTGACTGCCTGAACGGCGGGGTTGGGTGCGCTCACTGTGGTCTCCCACTCCAGCTACTCCCTTCCCTTTGACATGCCGCTTCAGCTCCTCCATCTCTGCCGCCATTCGCCGGATGACGGCGTCCTGGTCCCTCAGCTTGTTTTCCAGGCGCCTGGCGTGTGAGTCTCTCCGCCGCCGATGTCCGTCTGGACTCCGTGAATGACCATGACTCCTCCCGCGCTTATCTCGCGTGTCTCCCGACTGTCCTCCTGGGAATGTCTCCAGGTTAGCCATCGGAATGATGTCGGGATGCCCCTTTCTTCGTCTGCCTGACTCCGGAGTAACTCCGTCGATGGCGGACAACAGAAACTCTTCGTTGTTCGCCATGGTCGGCGGTCAGACGAGCGTGGAAGACAAGGTTTTATCTGCAAGTTCCCACAGACGGCGCCAATTGTACGGGGAGCAAATATTCCGGCAAACCCGTACTCCTTTCTTCCAAGCTCCGTTTCGGTCTAATCACCTGAAAGCACAACGGCGGTGAGCTACCCGGCGGTGTGTGGCCGGAAAACCCCTTCGACGATCAAATCAGCACACACCTTGGGATAGAGAGAGAGAGAGAGAGAGAGGAGAGTGTTTGAGTGTAAGAATGTCTTACAAAAGTGTTCGTCCATCTGTATGGTGGGCGCAGACATGCCTTTATACCCTCTGCGCCCCATATCTACTCTCAGTCATCTCCTGACACGTGGCTCTGCTATCCCATCCGTCGGCGTAAACCTTGCTGAACATCACCTAACCCGACTGCCAGCCCACTCTGCTGGGAGCCCAGGAGCCCGGCAGCCGGGCAACATCATCTCGGCTGTCAACGGCCATGCTGTGCTTCATGCCCAAGCACTCCACTTAGCCAAGCTCAATGGAAACCGGGCTAGGCACATCTCGGCTCACCTTTGGTCGGCCTTCCTGCCGAGCAAACAAGTACCTCGGCTGAACACACCTTTCTGGGCACCGGTCACTTAACTCGTCTGGCTTTGCCACCGCCAAAGCATGTAGCTCGGTCCAACCAAGCGCTGCCTTAACCGAGCATCTTCATTCCGGACTGGGCCACACATCCTCAGCCGACACTTGCCCGGCCCAAACCCGTCCGGCAAAACTCTGCTCAGCCCAAGTCTGTCCGGCCCAGTACCAGGTCATTAATCTCCCTCTCAGTTACTGATGTAATGAAAACTCTTGTCAATAGGGTTACTAATGGCAGAATCTAAAACAGTTATGGAGAAATAGAAGGTAACATTGGGACAGGAAGAAATAAAAAAGAAGGCACTCCATGAAGAGAGCATGTCTACGAAGTTGGAGGGAATGGAACAGTTTTCGATAGTTCACAGAGCGTTCAACATTGTAAATACTTTGCATACTCAATATGTAATTACACTTTTGGAAGCTTTCATAACCAATAAAGAAAACAAATTCCCATCCTATATGTACATGAAAAGGGCACTTTTTCCATACTCTACACATACTATGAAAGAAATTAAATCATACCCGGACAGCTTATACAACAACCCCTTTTGTCGCAAGATCAACAACAGTCCAACTGTTAACGCCTTAAATGGGGCGCATCCTCCTAATCTAAATGCCGATCTCATTAGATCTTGGGGTCACTAGCACACCTTCGAATGTATTGAATGTCTCAGTGATTGGAATGTGGAGCTTGTTTCCATTATTGTTGGACACTCTTTTTTCTGTTGCTTTTCTAATTGTTGGTCCCCGCACACTCCTTGATGAAGATGCACCTACATATTTGATAATATTATTAGTGTATTTACAAATTTAAAAATATAAACAATAGATAAATTGAAGGTAGATGAAACATATTTAATTACCTGTACCACTCGTTTGACTTTGAGGAGATGGTGCATTCGTTTCAAACGGAGATGCTTCACAAGTCTTAGATCCATATGGTGCATTAGTTTGCGACGGAGATGGTGGAATAGTGTCAGATCCTGACAACGCATTAATTTGAGATAGAGATGGTCTAGTAGTCTTAGACCCATCTGCTACAAGACCTTCAGCAGAAGGTGTACGTGTATCGGTCGGGGGTGAGTAGGGTTCAATTAATGCCCTCTTCGGTGGTGGTAAACGGCACATCTTTTTTGCAGGAGCCATTCTGTTACATTTTAACATAATCAAAGGCAAAGAGCACAATGAGCACATGGATAAGCACAAATTTTTAATGTGAAAATGTACATATACATCAACAGTAATAATTAACAAATATATAAGTAAGAAATGAACATCCATGAAAATCTTAATTTCATACATATATATTAATCCATCTATGTAAATTTGCAAGTAATATTGACGACATATATAACAAAAATTGTTGTAGTATATGCTCAATCAGTATGTATTAAATAACACATCAAGGTCGTATGTCATGATTTATATAGTTAAACAATGTCAAATTCGTCTTCTTCTTGCTCATCATCGTCCTCAATGAAGTCATCTTCGTCGGTATCACAAATGAAAGCATCATCAACACCCTTGACTTGTGTTTGACTATGAGATTGTAAAACCATTGTATTTGGAATAATTTCACCTTCAATATCATCTCTACACAAAACCCCTTGATCACCATCGCCTTCAACTTGCATACCGTTTCCATCCACAATTGGTACAACCTCAATGGTTTCGTTTTGTTGGAACACACTATTGAGAGCATCATCAGATAAACCATCCATCTCTGGCACATTCCATATTCCAACTTTCCAATTCCCACATAATTTGGTATCATTAACATAGAATACTTGTTCTACTTGAGCTAGGAATACAAAAGGGCCATGTTCATACCATCGACTTTTGGAGTCAACACTTGTGACATGTGTATCCATGAGACAAGTCTTCTTGCTACCAGTGTTATACCATTCACATTGGTACAAAATAACTCGATGTCTAAACAAATATGTCATATCCCACACTTTGCTCAAGTAACCGTAGAAATACATTAAATGACCCTCATGCTCCCCTTCTATAACCAATCCACTACTTTGAGTTTTACGACCATTATCATGACCATTGGTATGAAATCAAACACTATTAGAAATGCATCCCAAATATGTGTTGCCTATTGCACTAGGACCGTTGGCCAACGACCACAATTCATCGGTTGCTTCAGGCGACCCTTAATTCCGTAACTGATTTATCTACATAAGCAATACATGTTATGTTACTTTGTTGAAGGTGGTTATAGCATAATGTGCTCAAATGTTGGACAAATAGATATGTCTTACACGTTCTTTGAACCACTTAGGAAATTCATCCCATTGCCTCTCTATGGTGTCACATGTATTTCCATTTTGCAAAATGTTCTTGTGTTCCCTAGTTAATAAGAAGAGTAGATAAGTAAGACATATAATTACGAATAATCGGACAAACATAAATTTGCTCTTTACATTTTTTCCAGTGTGAAAACGTACTCTAGATATTGTTCCACTTCAAAGCTATTGTATAAGATAAACCACTGAGTCATCTCTCGTTCGTGGACAGACACATCTAATGCCCTTCTAATTAGACCAAATGGACAAACTTTTTGAGAGAATATGCTAACCCCAAGCTGTGGTCACCACCGTCATCATTCCTTTCTTCTCGATTAAACACTGTTTCAATTCCATGAAGATACATCGAGCAAAAAGTTGTACACTCTTTGGAAATGTACGCCTCGACAATTGAACCTTTAGGATAAGCTTTATTGGCAACAAATCCTTTTAGAATTCCAAGTAGCCTACAAGAGAAATTTTATATCCATACTACAACAATATAGACTACCATTAAAGGTTGATGGTAAGAGCATAAATAATTACCGTTCAATTGGGTACATCCATCAATACTGCACTGGCCCTCCAAGTATAGCCTCGCATGGCAAATGAACAACCAAGTGAACCATGACATCAAAGAAAACTAGAGGAAAACTCTTCTCAAGCTTGCAAAGTACAAGTATGATTTGATCCTCTAGCTTCTCTAAATCTGTCACCTTCAACGACTTTAAACACAGTTGTTGGAAAAAATCTCCTAACTCAAACGGAGTCATACCAATTTCATTGTTAAGATACGCGCGCATCCCAACTGGAAGTAGTCGTTGTACAAGCACATGACAATCATGACTTTTGAGGCCTAAGATTCTGCCATTATCAGTATTCATGCAATTGGATATGTTTGCTGCATAACCATCAAGATACTTGATTGATTTCAAAAAAGCACAAAAGCCTTGTCTTTCTTTCGTGGATAATGTGTACACAGTTGGAGGCTTCACAAATGACCCATCTCCATGCCTCTGTAGGTGTAACTCCTTCTGAATTTTTAAATTTGCTAAATCAATCCGTGTTTTTCTGTGTTCTTGTTCTTCCCATCCACATTTAATAATGTCCCCATCAAATTGTCACCGATGTTCTTCTCTATGTGCATGACATCAAGGTTGTGTCGAAGCTTAAGCGTCTTTCAATAAGGCAACTCAAACATAATGCTTCTCTTTGCCCAATTCAACACTGGATTTTTGTCCCTTCGTCTTTTCTTGTTAATTGGACTTTTTCCAAACAGCTTGTACGTCTTAGTCTCAATTTGCTCTAATATTTTCTTCCCCGATAATTCCAACGGTCTGCACCTGACCTCACTTTATCCGTTAAACAACTTGCTCCTTTGTCATCTATGGTTCTCGGGCAAGTAACGACGAACACCCATGTACCCTATCTTACTTGTTAACCTTTGTGATGGTGTGTTTTCGTTACAAGTGGGAAAAGCCAAATAACCTTTAGTAGTCCACCCGGACATGTTACCATATGTAGAGAAGTCGTTGATGGTCCACATCACTGCAACATGCATTCTAAATGATTGTTCGTTTTTGGCATCATAAGTTTGCACCCCATCCTCCCATAACTCCTTCAACTCATCAATTAATGGTCATAAGTAAACATCGATATCTCTTCCAAGTGTTGATCCTCCAGGAATAAGCAATGACATCATGGAAAAAGACTTTTTCATACACTTCCACGGTGGGAGGTTGTAAGGCATTCGGATAACGAGCCACATATTGTATGATGTGCTCATATTTTCGAATGGATTAAAACCATTGGTGGCGAGCTCTAGCCTTACATTTCATGGATCCATGGCGAACATAGGATGTTGCCGATCAAAGTCTTTCCATGCATCAGCATCAGTCGGATGCCTTAAGATTCCATTATCCACACGTTTCTCCTTATGCCATCTCATCTCTGTAGCGGTTTTCTTAGACATATACAATCTCTTTAATCTCCGTGCCAACGAAAAGTACCTTAATATCTTGTGAGGGATCTTTTTACCCTTTCCATTGTCCAACTTGTATCTAGGCTCTTTACACTTGGGGCAATTATCAAAATTTGCATGCTCCTTCCAAAATAATGCACAATCATACCTACACACATGAATAGGAATATAGCCCAAACCCAAGTCACGTAAGATTTTTTTGCCAGCATATATGGTCCATGGAACAGTCTCATCACACTCGGGTAGAATGTCCTTGAAAACTTTCATAACCATATCAAATGAGTTATTGCTCCACTTGTTGTACACCTTAATATGAAGCATCTTAATAACAAATGACAACACAGTGAACCTTGTGCAGTCCGGGTATAGTTTACATTGAGTATCTTCAAATAACTTATCAAAGTTTCGCCCATCCACACTCTCCAAAGTAGCAGGTAATTCGTCCCCTTCATCATCCATTGCAAAACCCCTACAAAACTCTTCCAACATAGTAGGCAAATCATCCCCTTTCATCCTGATCTTCCCCCTACAATTTCACTATATATGTCATGGTGACCTTCATTCGGTATGAGAGGTTAAGCCACAGGAATAAGTTCCCCATGGTGCACCCAAGTCTTGTAAGAAAGAGATATCCCTCCTCGAATCAAATGAATCCTAACAACATGGATCGTATGTATTTTGTCATTCAAGCAATCGATACATGGACATCGAAGCTTATCCTCCAAGCATTCATTTCTCATCGCAAATTCAATAAATGAATTCACCCCTTCTTGATACTCCCTACTGCTTAATCTATTTTTTATTGTCATCCAATCCTTGTCTATTTGGGCAATCTGAAAGGTTAAAGGCAACCATTACAGTGATTAATTTACAAAATATTAGAGAAAGTGTTAAAACTACAAAATATAAGGCTGAGATTATAGAGAAGACTACAATTTATGAATATCGGTGAGTTATATGGTAGGAGTAGAATGTTAGAAAATTTAGCCAAATCTTAGAAATTATTAAGAAGCAATAGGAGTTCTGTTTATAACCCCAAGTTTTCCAAAAATATAGACTTGTGGTTTGTAATAAACTACCCTAAACATTCTTAATGTTTATTTTGTAGGTGAAAGAAGCACGGGCTGTTTTGGTGGTTTTATAGCCTGGTATTATGGGCCTACAAAAGGGCAAGAAAATGGGCAACAACAAAGCAAAATAATAAAGTGTTGACTTTCATAATTCATTGTGTTTGTCAACACTCATAATAAATATAATTCATAAAGTAGTTTAGCTAAAATCATTTTTTTATAGCGACCTATGAATGTCTATGATTCTAAATAAATGAAGAAACTTCATTGATGAACGCTAATGCACCTTATGACTCTAGCAATAACACCCACAATTATACATAAGTGTGCAAATAAGTGACCAACATACACATGTGTGCAGTTGAAGAAAAAATAAATTTTTAGTCGGTCCATGTTGAAATATGTTAGGATTAACTTGCAATTAAAACAAGAGGTGAAATTGATAATGAAGCACCATGGCACTATGGCAAGCCAGAGACATAGCCAATACAGTCTAAATAGTCCAATTCTAAACTAAAAAGAAGAAGTTGAAACACAGTTGTCATTATTATCATGCGCTACATGATTGAAAAGTCCAATACAGTCTCTAAATAGTCCAATTCTATGTCTCATTCCATAAAAATCTTCTATGTTCATAGCACAGCTGTCATTATTATCATGAGCTACATGATTGAATTCCTAAATTTTATTTATTGAATAATGGAAGATGTTCTTATACAAGTCTGCCAAATCTCATCAGGGTGAGCACTCTAGAACTGACAAGGAGAGAGAGACATTAGGCCGTGCACTTGCACTTTCTTTGGCTCTGATTTCTGACATAACCACATCTTACAAGTTAGAACAACGAAATCTCCAATCAAAGAAAGATAAAAAGAAACAAAGCAATAAAAAAAAAAAAAAAAAGAACAGTCAACAAACATTTAAAAGCTGGTGTGCACTTAATTTGGTAATGAAACTAGGCATATTGTTTTCATCTCCTATAACAAATTCTGATATTCTTAACCTCAATTCAACACAGTGAGCATGGGATTGAACATGGTTGACTTCAATATTGTTCCATTTGGTTCAAGTAGAACTAATGAAAACGATTGATACATCCCTTTTACAAAACTCACATAATGAAAGCTTCGTTCCAGTAACAGTAAGGGCAAGGAGAGATTCAAAAAAATAAATAAATAAACTAAAATAAGCAAATGACACATGTGATGCTTGCTGCATTAAGAATTGTTCAAATAGGGTTCTATAATTCTACACCAAATGAAACAATTTATGTTACACTTATGAAACAAATCAATCAAAAGAACAATGCTAATATAAATACTGTACAATATATGTCACGTTTTAGATTTTAAATCTGGCAGGTTTACAGTGCTAATCCAGATCTTCAACTAAGTTCGAGTGATTTCTAATTCTGTTCAGCCATGGCTGAACCAAATTCTAACTAAACACCAGTTAGGTTTCCTTGGTTCCTGGGTTACAACAGATCAAGCCACAACCTTACCCAAACTCATTTATTCTTTGAAGCCAGCAACCATATTATCAGTTTCATGATTTCATCAAACTCTGGGATTCATTCTCCTAATTGGCATAGTAAAAGGTGCTAGTCATATTTGCTGAAGTAAATAAAACTAGTTTTAGCCAAATGTTATGCACAACACTAGTTTCTTACAACATTTCAAAGAATTTTCCAATGGTGTGCACCGATGGTCTCATGCCCAAGCCAAAATTTGGCATTGGTGCACAAAAAAGCCACCCACAAACAGTGTGCCAAAAAATTGGCAGCTTTTTCTAATTTGAAAACTTACAATTATTAATATGTTAGGTGCTTTTAAATGAATTGACACCAAAAAAGATTTCAAGGTAGTAGTTATCTCATCAGAGTTAATGGTAAATTAAGGTTTGGAAAGGGCCAATCATGAGAACTAATAACATACAACTTCAGAGCTTAAATACAGAATTAAGAATCATACTAATTAGTAGTGTATGCTACACATTTAATTTTAAACAGTATAAAATTCAAAACTAAGAGATGTACTATGCTATGAATTTGGGAGGTTTTGTGTAGATATATATGTCTATATAAAACAGAAAGTTTTTTTTTTTCTTTTTTTCTTTTTTTCTCATTGTCTAAAAAATCCAATCAACTTGTTACTTCTTTTTGTAATTAGCAAAGAAATGAAACATGTTAGAAAGAGAAGGAATAAAACAAAGCCATGGGAAAAGCATCATTGTCTATGCAATGCATCCCAACTATGTTGGCACCCAAAGTATGACCAATCATGTGCACTTCCAAGGGCCACCCAATACAATGTTGGAGAGATTCAAACTGAAATAATGCCAGCCCCTAACACTGAGAGGAGGAGGCTTAACTCACTCCTACAATGGCCAAATAACAATCAACCTCCACAAATACAAACTCTAATCTACCTAACATTCAAGACAAAAGTCAAAAATAGAAAAATGCAGCTCCTTAGTTGAGGACTTGAGCCAAAGCCTAATTCTAGTTTTAATAATCTCACAAAGCTCCCAAGGATCAGGATACACACCCTTGAACACACACTCGTTTCGAAGTTTCCATATAGACCAAAGAACTGTTAGATGAATAGCTCTCAATATCTTCCTCTCCAATTTGTTGAACCTCCCTTCCTCCCACCAAATCAACTTGTTACTTGAGTAATATAATTTAGTCGAATCTAACACTTAGTATTTGACAGTGTTCTCATTGGTATCATTGAGATATGTGGGATAAAAGGTGAAATATGAACTGAAAAGTGCTTTGGATGCCTAGTATGAAAGCACAGAGGGGGATATAATTCACAACTAACTAAAGAGGAGATATGAGAAAATTTGATTGATCTTCAAATGGGACCTTGTTTTGATTATACTCTAGCTACCAATCACTAATTACTAATCATGTCTTGTACTATATTCATAAAATAAAAAAATAAAATAAAATAAAATAATGGGATTTTTTTTTATTGACCCTCCCATCCTCACCCACCGCCTCCAACGTCCCTTCATTCAATTTATGATAAGGAAAGAAACACTAGCTAGTTGCTAAGGTTAATGGAAAATAATTGTCCACATTTTATGATTATAAAACATACATTCTGTATCTAAAAACTAGTTTGCATACAAGGAGTTAGGGGGTAATACACAAACAACTAAAATAAAGTAAATATACTATTTTCCCCGGGATATGCTTCTAAGTTTTCCTTTTGTATCATTGATTAGTTGGTTGAGTATAGATCCCTTCTTTTCCCTTCTACTAAACAGTGAATTGTCAACCAACAAAGAAATTTTTTTCAAAATTTTCCCTAAATCTACTTCTATTTCACAAATAACTTACAAAAGCTTAGCCAAGTTGTTGATTCTCATTATGTATATTTCCCAATATAAAAAGGGATACTTAAAGAAAGAGAAGAAATAAAACACTCCAAGGGAACACCACAGATTGGGGGACTTCACAAACAACATATTGAAATCCTATTATCGACATATCCCAGCAGCAAACATCAACAGAAACATTGGCAATGACAGGGAGACACAAACAAAGATTGAGTAAGTGAGAGTGATACAGAGGATTTATACCTCAGATTGATTTTAGGGAGAGTTGAAGATGCCCTAAAAAATCGTAATGGTGAGGGCCCTGGTGGGTGAGACATTGTAGAACAAGATGAGTACGAGAAAAAGGAGTAAGAGAAATCAAAGAAAAAAAGTGAGACAGAGAGATGTAAATAGAGAGAGACAGAAGGTTGAAAAAAATACCTAGTTGAATCAGAAATGGTGAAGATGAATCAAAAATGGCGAAGACGGACGGCGACACTGATGGTGGAGAGGCAAGAACGGCGGACGGCAACGTTGATGATAAGACGAGGTGATTGGCACGACAAAGGTGTGATCGAATTCAACTGAGGTGTGAAAGAGGCACGTATTTATTTTTAATTTAAGTGTTTGAATTAGTAAAGTTATCCCCTACAAACATGTTGGTCGGCTAATGTCTGAACTTGCATTTAGATACCAAAACGACGTCGTTTTGATATTTGCGACTAAATTATATTAGTTGCTAAAAGATCATACTGCTCCCGCCCAGTTTTCACTCTCCCGCCTATATTTTTGGCGACAAAAATTTTAAATTGGTCGCAAAAAATCACTTTTTTGAAAAAAAATTATTTTTAGTCAGTAATAGTATCAACTTTTAGCTACGAAATTTTATTTTGGTCGGCAAAAGTCATTTTTGTGCGACCAAAATTTTTTTAGTTAGCAAAAGTGGTTGGCAAATGTGTAATCTCTTGTAGTGATATAACCGAAGCCAACAAAGCCTGTGGTAGAAGACTAGACCCAAAATGCGTCCATCTCTCCAAAACATTGGACCACCAAACCAACATGTTACCCCCAGAACATCATTCATATCGACCCAAAGAGGTAACACTTTCCAGAACATTCGAACAACATTACATCTTGCCAACAAATGCACTACCATTTCTGCTTCCTCATGACAAAGAATGCACCGGGTTCAGTACTAGTTTGGGCTAGAAAAGATTAACCTTGGTGGGCACAATAGGAAATAAGTTAGGAAAAGGAAAAGCTTCCTAATTGAGACTAAATTAAAGACAATACAAAATTTATCAAAAATAGAAATATTTGAGTTAAGCTCAAATCTAAAAAATAGAACAAAAATTAAATATTTTGGAAAAAAAAAAACCTAACCTGAAATGGATTGTTCAAGACCAAGTAATTAACAAAATAAATATTTTCAAAACAGGCAAAAACGCATGTTTAGCGGCCTAAACAGTGGAATTTAGCTGAAATCTATCGTACACCATGGCAAAGCAATGGGTATTGATTGTGACACCATTTTCCATGTCTCGACCCAATCTCAAACTATTTCGAACACATGACATTTCGCATCTACTAGTACTTTTGCCCTTTACATTGTTTGTCCATGAGTTTCAAGAACTCCATGGGTAAACACTCTGCATCAATTCTACTTAACTAAAAGAAGAAAATTTCACTACAACGGTGATACCATGTAAACATTGGCTATCAAAAACCCCACATGTGTTTGTTTTGGAGGTTTTGTTAATGCCTTAGTGGTCTCCAACAACAACCCACTATTAATCTACAAAATCCGGAGTGTGAGTTATATACACACAAGTAACTTGTATATGTTATATTAGTGATGATAGGTTTATCAATTAAATCACAATAATTCATTCAATTAAATTGTGTAAGTTATATTAGTGATGATGGGTTTATCAAATAAATTGTGTTGGAAAATTTAGAAGTGAATGAAATTGGACTCCATTTGAATGACAGGGTGCAACCCTTCATAGTGTCTATTCATATGAAAGTGTATGAACTCAAGAGACATGCCAGTCTAAAGGTCATGAGGACTTCTATAAATATCATCCATTCTCATGGCATTCATCATAAGTTAAGATTTGTTTTAGGATTTATACATTATGTCTAGTCGAGTATATAAGAGAGAGTGCATGGCATAAATTAGTTCATTGTACACACAGAAAGTTATGCAATTTCTGTATGGGGTGATCATTGTATTCTGGAGACAAGACGTCCATTAATCGCAAGCACTAGAAACAAGGGTAAAATTCTGTCTTAAAGACACAATGTTTAAACTCTAGTCTCGATCACAATCTATATTAGATTTACAAAATTTCTATAAGAAATTTCTTGTGTTTTATTTTGTTATTTATTTTCATTAAATGGATTTTTTCAAAAATATTTTCTTACAATTTTAAGACAGAATCTAATCTATTTATAGTTTCTATGTACACATATTCTGTGATTCAAATTTAGTATTTTTTCGTTAAAAAATTAATTTTTTGCATATCATTTTCGTGCCTAATGTACTTATGTTTATGGTACTGTTTCCATAAGGGTTGAAGACGTTTACCTGAAAGCATGTTTCAATAGAATTTTACTTCTTTATCTTTTGTAGTACACTATTTTTTACAATAATTGTTATAGATTATTTGATGTTATTTTTTAGTGTTCAAGTATTTAATATGTGCAATTATATTATATAGATTTCAGATTATTTGATATAATCAAAACTGTTATTTGAACATAATCCAATTTGTGTTGTGATATTATGTTTAAATATGTTTTTGTGTTTGAAACTATTTATTTATTTAGGCCAAGTTTGGGTACTCCCCAAAAAGTCAAAAAGTCAAAAAGTTACTCAAAAAGTTAAAAAGTTAACACTATTCACCAAAATTCAACAATTACGGCTGCACAACTCCCAATTCGAATTTTTCCCTACAAATCAATTTTTACAATTTTTTATTACACATTTTTCTATAAAAAGTCAAAAAGTTAACCCAAACATCTATATTTTCAACCTCAAATTTTTAGTCCAAAAAGACAAAAAGTACACTTATTTAGGACACCTCAAACAACCCTAGTATTCATATACAAAGTTTTATACATGTTTTAATTATGTTATTTCTGGTATTATATTCAATTGTTTTTTTTTTTTTTTTTTTTGATAAGCAAAAATAAACTTTATGATAGAGAGGGAAAACTATTACAACAATAAAGGAAAAAGAGGATGAGTGCAAAAAGCATCAAAGCGAGCCAAATCAATCCCAACTAAGTTGGCACTAATAAGACTGCCCTATCATATGCTAGCACACCATCAACAGTTGGTGAGGAGCCAACCACAAGCACCCAACAGCAACCACACCACACAAACCACAAGAAGAAAATAAAAAAATAAAAAAACAACACCAAAGTATATCAGATCAGACCAGTATTATCAGCATCAACTCCTAATTCAGCTCCCCCGTATATCAAACAACAAAACATCAAACCATATAGCAGCATACTCCGCATCATACAGCAACAACAGCCACACGGCATCATGCATTAATAGCATACAGCATCAAAACCTACCTGACCACCATTTAGCAGATCTGAGCAGCAGCATCAGACCTACACTAAAATGATAACCATCCCTTCCCCAGCACCACATAGCACCAATCAGCAGACCTCAAAGCAAACCTGATTATATCCACCACAGAACACAGCAGCATGCAGATCATAGCAGAACACCCCAAACAGATCGCTCCCCAGAACTCCGCAGCAGCAGCCCAAAATCCACAGCCCAGAAATTCACTTGAACCAACAACAGCAGCAGCATCTGCAGATCAATTGTTTACTTACATAAGAGAGTGAAACCGGCGATTAAATGCTTTTTATGTATATTGCATCTGTCAGTTGTTCAATAGTTTATTTACAAAAAGTTTAACCGATTTCAGTTTGACTAACTTCCATTGTTTTAGATTACGTTTTGAGGACATATTGATTTTATCTGTTAAATTTTAATGTCCATTCGTGAAATACATTTATGTATGACAAAAACTTTTTCCTTGTACAAGTATGTTAGTGTTGTAAGGTTAATCTATAATTGTCTAAGAAGAGTTAGTTTGTTGGCCAAAAGTTTTCTCTTTTGACGTAACTGTAGAAGAAAGTTGCATTAAAATTTGGGTAATGATACATCCCACTAAAAGTGATGCTCTAAAACACCACTAATGAGTTGGCAAGCACTTAAAAAAAAAAAAAAAAAAAAACAAGACACAAGCAGTGGGCCCCGTCCACTGTCACATCACTAGTGGCTCTTTTAGAGCACCACTTTTAGTGGTCTCAAGTATTATTGTTAAAATTTATACAAAAAAAATTAAAAATTAAAAATTAAAAAAAAAAAAACCTGCAATAGGGAGTACAAGTGGTGAATTTGGCTTCTTTTTCTATATGCTTCTGTTGTACTAATAGATTTTTGAGTTTTATATTAGAATAATGCTTGGGACCCCCTTGTGGGGGTCACCCCCTCACCCCCTTGGCCACGTGGCGGGTGGTGATTGGAGGAGCAGGAAAAAAAAGAAAAAGAAAAAGAAAATGTGACCAATGAGAGAGAGAGGGGGTCAAAGGGGGTGGGAGGAAAAGGGGGGATGAATCATTACTCTTTATATTATTGTGAGATTTGTGAAATATAATTTTTTTTTTTTTTTTTTTTTTTTTTTTGGGTTTGTGCCTACTGTCAATGATCAAAATTAATTTGTTTTATGCATGTCTGATGTATTCATAATAAAATTTTGAATATTTGTGATGTTTTATTTTCATATGGTATAATTATGAAATAATATTGATGTCATTGATTGTTAATTTTATATGATTTTTTGAACGTAAAGCATAATAGTAATTTGTTTATCTCAGTTTAATACTTGGACCTATGTGTCTTGATATAAGAATATTTCTAATTAATTTAAAATGAGTTTTTTGCCATGAAATTCTTATGAAATATTGTGTGATATGTGTTATTTTCTAACATATTTAATTCCAGTGTCATGAGATTTAAATAAAATTTTATTTAAGAGTTTGTGAACTTTCAATTAATTTGTCGTGGTGATTATAACATCAATGTTTGTTGGCTT